>ABLG01000540.1:0-22787 GCA_000172435.1 Meloidogyne hapla
AAAATTTCGAAATTTCTTCGTCCTTCACGGGTATTCTATAATTGTTTTTGATTTCATAATTTCATGACCATTATATAATTCTTTTTCATCCTTTCCCAAAAAATTGGATTTTCTTTTCGAATATTTTTTAAATTTTTTAACATTACTTTTTGATTCTTTTAATTTTTAGATACAATTTCACAACAAATAAACACCAAAACCCAAACTAAATATGGCCATTTAACTTCACTATGTATTGGTAAACGTCTCTTATCTGTTGGCACATCACAAGGAGTTTGTTTAATTTTTGAAAAAGAAGGATCTCAGAAATTGCTTCATTCGGTTCAATCAGGAGATTCTTGTATTTTTTAATTCTATTTAAAAAATTATAATATTTTTTAACTTATTTTTGTTTTTATGAGCATTTTTGGGGATCATTTTTCGTTTTAATGACGTTTCCCCAATTTATCTAATTTTCTAAATTTTATTTAGGGAAATATTTATATTTTATTCTCGGGCCTATCATTCGGAAAATATTATTTTCAAGCTTCTAAACCTAAAGTCTCTGAATTTCTTTTCAAAATTTCGACTCACTGACCAACCACAAAATTTCAAAAATTTAATAGGACCAAACAAAACTTTTTAAATTACATTTTTACCCAATATTGAATATTTTTCATAGCATTTGGCTCAATTTCTTGTATGGATTTTTCAATGGACCAAACTCGTTTAGCTGTCGGATTTAGCACTGGCGCTTTACTTATTTTCGCTACAAACACTAAAGGAAATACAAATAAATTTATTTTTAAATCTAATGATGTTGTACAACCTGGACGTGGATTAATACATCTTAAATATATTACAAGGTTTTTCTTGGGTTTTTTGGGTTTTGAATTACTTTAAAAATGTGAAGATTTTTTTCTTATTTTTCGGTAATGGAATATTTTTTAATTTTACCCAGATTTAGAATTTCCTGAATTTTTAGTCGTAATAAGTTTTTATTTTTTGATTTCTAAGGGTTCCGAAGTCAGTTTTTCTTTTAATTTTTTAAGTTAAAATTCTCTTCTTTTTTTATAGCAATGTACTCTTAATTGTCGACAATGGCGGTAATGTATATGAATTTCATGAGAAGAGACGATTAAATAGACGTAAAGATGGCAATGTTCGCTGTATTTTTACTGGATGTAAAGGAGAAGTTTTAAAGTTTGTTTTTATTTAATTTTAATAATTAAAAATATCTGAGGGGATTAATTTAAAATTCAATTAAATATTTTAGAATTTTGGGATTTATTCAAAATTGAAAAGTTTTTTTAAATTAATTAAATTTGCGGACAACATTACTTTTTACGGATTTTTAAAAATTTTCTTATTTTTAATATTTTTTAAATTCCAAAATTTTTTGCAGTTTTTTAATTAAATAAATATCTAAATTTGCCCATTCCTATAATTTTTTTTTAATTCCAATCATTTTTTCCTAAAGGGGAAATTTTTAAAAATTATTTATATACAAATTTTTCATTAATTTAAAAATTATTTTGATCAATTTAAGCATTTCCTTTGTCCATTCCGCTGATAAATCGGTTGAGCTTCTCGTTTTGGCTACTTTTCATCAAGTTTTTCTTCTCTCAGTTAAAAGACGTGGTGCTGCTATAGGTCAATTAAGATTGCATGGTTCTTCTTTGTCTCCACCTTTAATTGATTGGCGTGAAAGAATTGTACAGGTTTTTATTGTTTGTTTCTAAATTAAAAAAAAAATTACTTTATAGCCATTGTCAAACACCAAATTATTATCTTTACGTCTTTGTATTGCTCGTGATAATGAGGCAAGACTTTATCAAGTCCGGCAACGTGTAGGAGGCGATTTACTTTTTGCAATTCTACAAATTTTGAAGTTTTCTACTCCTTTGATTAATTTAAAATGGTTATTTTGATTTTAATTTAATAAGTTACGGGCCCTTTTTGAGCTGGTTTTAAAGAACTGAAAATTAAAAAAAATTTTTTTTTATTTTTCTTTTAATTATATTCTCAATTTTTTGATTTTCTTCTAATAACTGACCAAGTTATATGTATTTTTTTCTTTTATTTTTCTAATTTTAAAACTAATTTTAATTTTTTAAAATTTTTTATAGGATTGATGATTGGTCTTTACTTGCATTATGCACTACGGAAAACAATACAGAACAACTTCAACTTGTAGAAATACCTCAATTTGCTTCCAGTGAAAGGAAAAACTTACATCAACAATGTAAGTTTTTATATTTTTTAAAATTAATTTTGTTTTAAAATTAGGAATATTTTTTAAATTAAGTTCTGTAAGGCATATAAATTTCCTGAACATTTCATATTATTTATGTTTAATTCCCTAGCACTTATTATTATTAACTTTACAAATGCACTTTCCTACGCCTATATCTTTTACACAGCTAGCTGTCCCGGCTATTTATCGTTTATTTCTTCTAATATGTATTTCACACTTACATATATCTCCTATTTGAACTTAATAATATATTTTGTTTTTTTGAAAACCCAAAATCTTTCCAACTACCTCGTTTCTATATCTTTTTATCATATTTCTATTTAGGAATATTCTAATAATTTCTAATTTTCATTATGATAAATCCATCTTCAAAAGATGGATTAAAGTCTAAAAAATTGGTGAACCATTTACTGAGCCCTCCATCCGAATACTACCGCCAGATACTACCCACCGTGACAAGCTAATTGGCCTAGCCAGGTCGGCCACCAAGATTGCCCATAGTGCTATTGCACTTGGTTTGGGAGACCGGGCACTGCGATTGAATTAAATGAAATTAATAAAATCGGCCCATAGGTCGCTCGCACCTAGCGGGAAACGGCGGCCAGTTGGTTCACGATATTTCACTTTTCATCTTGTTTATGTATAAACGGGAATCTTTTTATTTTAAATTTTCCATATGAAGTAAATAAACTAAAAAATGGAGAAAGAATAAAAGAGAAAATTAGTGTGAGTTATCTTTTCTCGTTTTCTCTTTTTCAATTTATTTTCTCTAACACGAAATTTTGGCTCTGGAAAGTTGGGCTCCAACTTTTCGGAATTTTGGGCTACGGCGGAATTTCGGGCTCTAGTAAGATTAGTAACTAGGCCTATTCACTTCAGAACCGTTGAAAAAGTTGATTAACTTTTTCAAGTTTTTTAAACTTTTATCAAATTCTCGATTATTATTTATAAATATTCTTTATTTAATTGTTTTGCGCATTTATTATATTTTTAAAATTTGATTTAAAAAATTAGTGAACCACTTACTGACCCTCCATCCGAATACTACCGTCAGATACTACACCCACCATGACAAGCCGGTGATCTAGCCTCTTCGGTCACCTAAGCATTGCCCATAGCACAAACGCACTTGGTTTGGGAGGACCATATGGTTATGACATCAGAAATCCTTTTTACTCATATATTGGTCTCTCGCACCCAACGGGAAACGGCGGCCAGTTAGTTCACACAAATTCTTTCATTTCTCTCTGCTTTTATACAAACCTGGTTATTTTATTTTCACTTTTCTATGGGGTGTATTTACAACTAAATGGTAGAGTGAAGGGTAGAGAAGAATAAATAAATAGTGTTTATTTGTACATATGAGGGATTTTTCATTTATTCTAATGCTATTTTCTTAGTATATTATTCTCTATTGCAAATTTTTCCATAGTCTCTCTCAATTACTAAAATGTTCATTTTTTAAACATACAAAACTTTTTTGAAATTTCTTTAAAAATTTTTTTCAAAAATTCCAGCAACTATCCCAACTTTCTCTGTAACTCCTTCCGTTATTTTGGACATATCAGAAAGTGTCAAATTGGTCTATAATAGTGTTGACTTCAAAGGACTTGCAACTGGGTGTAATGTTAGCAAAGTGAGGATTGTTTTGTTATGTAAATTTAAAAAATGAAATTACCATACTCGAATATTTTCATTAATAATTATTTCAACCTCTCGACGGAGGTGGTAATTAATAGAATTATTTTAGAGAGGGTTACTATTGTTTTAGCATATTGTATTTATTAGGGAAAAGTTAATTAATTGAGAGATGGTATTTATTATTTTTATAAATTTCTATTTTTCAATTTTTAACCTTTTTAGGCCATGCTTGTTGTAGCTGATTCTGTTTGTTATCACACTTTTATTAGACATCCAGATGATAATCATCTTTACCTTTTGGGTGCTGATGCCCTCTTTCGATTACAATTAATTGAACAGAATGAACAGCTTGATTCTTTAATTGAGCGGTTGGTAAATTTTAATAGGGATAGGATAATTCTTTAACAGATGTGTAATTTTTTTAAAATATTTTTGTTCAGATCAGATTATTGTTCTGCTCTAATGTTTGTAGTTGACATTTGTTGTGGTAAAATAGCTAATCGAACAACAACTACAATTACAACAGCCAATTTTCGTGCTAATGCATTCCGTAGAATTCCAGATTTGGTTGGTCAATTACTTGAACAGACAATGGATGGAATTGATTCAGGGCATATAGATGAATTAATTGTTCATTATAAGGTGTGGTTTTTTAAATTTTGTTGTTAAATCATGATGAATTTAACATTTAAATTAAGATCTCCCCTTACGAGTTTATCTCATTTTCCTCAATCAACTTATCCTTAGGATAGATAATTGGAACTAGGAATTTTTGTTAAAGAATGAGGTTAATTCTTAATCCTCTACCTCTTTTTCCTTCAATGTTTCTTGATTTTTTTTTGATCATCATGATCTTACATATTTTATCTAATTCCTTCCAGATATTTTCACAAAATAATAATTACTTATTTTCAGAGAAATTTCCATGTATTGATTCGTGCTTGCGTATTAACTAGTCACTTCAATTTACTCTATGATACTATTTATTCCAATGTACAAAAAGATAGTTTATGTCGTTCTACCTTTCTTGAAATGCTTGAAGTTTATAAAATAAATTTAAAAAATCTTACTATAATTTTAAAGGAATTTATATTAGAAAATGCTTTAGATCAACCCCCTCCATCTTTAGTTAATGATTATTTAAATTATTTACTTAGTGAAGGGCAAATACCTCAATTTGAACAAAGTGTTATTCGACTTCCTGTTGAGTCAATGGATTTGCATCAAGTAAAGTTTTTGAGAATAATTTTTATTTTTGGATTTTTATTTTAAAATTTAATTTTGTCTAAATTTTAAAATGTTAATATCATTAATATTTCTTCTTTGAAGGTAATGAGCGCTTGTAGGGAACATCAACTTTTCGATGCAACCTGTTATGTATTAAACAATGCTATGAGGGATTATATTACTCCATTGAATGTGTGTGAGTTTAATTATTTTTTAAGTGGAATTTTCGACGTTCATGTTTGACTTTTTCTATTTAGCCCCGCTTCTTTCTATCAACTTTATAAAATTTTCATTATTGATGAAAAATCCGTATATCTTCTACTAACATATCTTCTATTAACATTATCTAATCTCCATCCCATTATCTTAAATCCTTTCAACTTCTCACTCAACTTAACTCAATACACAATATTTATAATTTCAAATTCTTTAAAATCTATTCAGGAACAATTTGAACTTCTTCATCGTTTTGTACATAAACAAGTTCTTTCAGACCATGAGATTGTTCAAGGCAACAAACTTTTGTTATATTTAAGTTGTTGTTTAGCTGGCCGAGCTTATCCTTATGGAGATTTACCTGATGAAAATTTAACTTTGACAGTGCCTTTAGAAACTTATAAAGTCTGTCTGACCTTCTCAAACTTTTCTATCAATTTAAATTATTTTTAGTTTATTGTACAACTCCGTTCTTCTTTTTCTTCTTCAAGTCGTTCACCTTCTCCTCAAAATATTAATACAAAATCTATTGAATTTCAAAGCTTTCCTCATTTAAATATTTTATTAAAATTTGATGCTCAGCAATTTTTTAATGTAATTAGTACTTGTGCTGATGCTCCTGTTTTTGCTAAATGTGAAGGTAAAGTTTATTTTTAAAATTTTTGATAAATGTAAAATTCTCTATTAAACCACGAAAATCTAAAAAAAATTTTAAATAATTAAAACAGGTCGACTTAAACGTCTTGTTGATATGCTTATTTCTAAATGTGTTGAAGAAGAGGATGAGAATGATGATATAGATTTAATAAATGAACTTGGCCCTTTACTTATTACTTTTATTAATGGATTATTACAAAAAGGGGCTATTCCAAAAGATGTTTATTTACTTACAAAGGTGGGTTTTACTTTGGTGCAAAAGTTGTGGCAAATTCACTCTCCAAGGGAAAAAATAATTTATTTTCTTGATATTTTTGCAATGATGGGTATGTACGGTTTTTGTCAGTTCTATTGCCTTAAACTACAATACCAGCTTTTTTTATAAGCTCGTTGCCGGATCGCCTTTATTTTCTCTATTTTTTTACATTTGATTTCAATTATTAACTTTTCATGTTAATATTCTAATTTTTAGTCCCTAATTTTTACAATCATGATTTATTAGATCAATTTATTAGAAAAAAATCATCTACCAAAAAATTTTATCAATTTCAGTTAATTGAAAGAGTTTTTCTTCGTCGTGCCTTTCCTAGTCTTCGTATTCAAAAAGTTGCTGAACAAAGTACTGTAGAATTGTTAAGGCTTGTCCCAGAGATTGACTTGAATAGAATATTGGAAATTGCTCAACCTGTGCCATAGTAGGCAGATAAAAATTTTTCTAAGAAACTTTAATTTTTTTTTGATATAGTATTCATATTTGTGCCTATATTTTTACTGTGCGTCGTGAATATGTTAAATTGCTTGAATGTTTTTTGGCTGATCCACTTGAACCGGTAGTTTTATTATTAATAGTTAATTATTTGTTTTTACGGGATACTACTTGAATTATTTCCAAGACATTTCCGGAAACAAAAAAATTTCCTAATATTCAAAAACGATATTAATAAATACCTTTATTATTCTTTGGGTTTTTATTGAAACTTTAAGAAGAATAAGAAAATACATAGGATATTAGGATAAGGATCGGACTAGTCAGGAACATTTCCTGTCTTTAAGTAACTTTATTTTTCTAATTTACCCTTAATAATTTTTCTAGCTTAATGTATTCCCTACAATGGTCGATTTACTTAATACACTTCGTGAAGTTGAACAACAAGAATCTTTACGCCAATTTGTTCGTCAAAAATTAGAACGTTTATGTTTATTAGATTCTCAAAAAACAGCAGAATTTGTTCTTTCTAATTTTCCTGAACTTTTGATGGAATGTAGATCAACACCTAAAAAGCTTCCTTTGTCTTTTTTAAATAACTGTTTTCGAATAAGACGTGAACAAAATTTTAAAACATTAACTGGAGGAGAAGAAGAACAAGATGAATTATTATTTGATTATTTTTTTGAAGAAACAATTAAACAACAAAAATCAGAATTTGAATTATTAGATGCTAAATTAGTTGATGAATTACGTTATTGGCTTCCACTTGGATCTTTTAGTGATTATTGCTTAAATGTGGCTATGCAACAACCTAATGGTGAATTTAATAATTTTTTCGTTGTTTTTTTTCTTATGAAACCATGATTTCAAAAAAATTACTGGGGATAGAGTCCTCATTTTCATCTCCCATTGAGTTTATTTTTAAATTACCTTATCCTTTCATACCTCCTAAACAAAATTGAAGGATTCTGTATAATGGTATCTCTTAATTTAAGCCGAGCCACATCCCCTTTTCGAAGACTTGGACCCAACTCTTCGAACCCGATCTAAGATTAATTGCTTGTGGTTTTACAGATGCCTGGAAACATACCCTTGATACATTTCAAAATTTTAACCAGAATAAAACTTTCAATATTTTTATTTTTAAAGGTCTTCTTGTTGAATGCAGTGCCCTTTTATTATTATCCCGTGGACATATTTCTCGAGCATTCGAACATCTTTTTAATGAAGGAATATTAAATAAATGTTCACAAAGTTGTGTTAATTCTCTTCTGGAATTAACAGCTACATATCCTACAGAAGCACATGATGGTGGATGGTTATCTAAATTGTTTAGACATTTATTGAATACATCAGTACAAACAAGTGGAAAGTCTGATGGTAATTTAATTTTTAAAATTAGATTTCGTCAAGTTTTTGTCAATTTTTTACTATAAATCTAAAATACAACTTACAAAAATAATATTTGAGGAAGTTTTTCACTTATCAGTGATTTCCTTATTTTTATACACTAAACCTTTTTATCTGTCATTCGAATAATTTTTAAATATACAGATGGGCATTTTTGATTTATTTTGGAATTCTTGATTTCCTATTTATTTACCGTTTCTATAAGTTTCTAAAAGCACTGTCACAGTTAAATTTTCATCAGGTAAATCTCCATAAGGATATTGGATTTATATTTAAATAGAAACTAGCTTTGAAAATAAAATATTTTACCGTATCTATAAGGGGGATTATTGTTTCACTTGTTTGGACCTTACAAGGGATAATTAATAGAGGATACTTAGTTGAATAAATACTTAATTGAGTAATCATTCTTGATTAAAATTTATTGGGAAATCTGATATTTATCTAAATAATTTTTCAATTTAAGATCCTTTCTCTCATCTACTTGGACCTGATTCTCAATTATCTCGTGTATTTACAGCAATAATGGAATTAGATGATGGCCGAATAAATAATAATAATTCAAAACAACAAATTCCAATAATTTCATTAATTGGAGAATTATTTTCTCACAAATCTTTTCAAAATGCCAAATTTTCTTCATCATTTAAAAATCTTTTGCGTCAAATGCTTCTTTGGTGTGATATTCGTTTAGTAATGCAACGATCAACTAGAAATTGTGTTAGAAGAGAATTAACTGAAAAATGGACCAAAATTGCTTTAAAAAAGTAAATTAATTAATAAAAATTATTTGTCGGGTTTTAGGTAACTCCCCCAATAAACTGAAAAATCAGCAAAACGTTTTTTCATAACAAATAAAAGGCTCAAAAATGATTGTATTCGTTTGAAACAAATTGACCGTTTGATTTTCACAAATTTTTAACATTAAACTTTCGTGTCTGCGTTTAGCCTTTCTTTAACCTTAGCCGTTTTCATTAGACAGGGTTGTCCTTTTCAAAACACTAAAACAAACAAAACAAACACCAAACTAATGATTAGAGTTGTTCATGACCTATATTAACCGATACCCTCAATTTTCGATTATGGCCTGTTTTGGACCTCCCTGTTTTCGGTTTCAGGCTGCTAGAATTTAAGTTTTGAAATTAAAAATTTTTAGAGGTGCATTTGCCCAAACAATAATTTTGCCAAACAAATCAACATCTACTTCAACAACAGATCAATCCTTTCCCTCTTCATCATCTTCCAACAATCAAAATAATGACCAACCACAAATTGACCCTTTATTATTGCGTTGTTATTGTTGTGATCAACGTATTCTTAAATCATTTTATTTGTTTGCTTGTGGACATGCAATGCATTTGGAATGTATTGATGAAAGTTTGGAAAGAAAACGTTGTTCTTGTGAAGGTGAAAATATTGAGAATAATGGAGGTTCTTGAATACCCATTGATGTGTTCAAGGAAAAATTTTGTAATTTTTCAGAGCTTAACAATAAATATTTTGAAGATGGCGAATCTTCTTCCTCTTCTTCCGATAGTTCAATACCTCCACTTGAAAGGCTTAGAAGAAGGAAACAAAAAGAAGCTGCGAAACAAAAAGAAGCTTCTGCATTACCAAAAATTACTAATCAAGAAAGGTGAAAAATTATGAAAAATTACTTTCATAATCGGGTAATCGGGGCTGTTTCAATTCAAGAAATATGCCGGATAGGAGTTTCGATAAATTCCTAAGGTTATTCTTAATTATTTCATCAGGTTTTAACACAGATTTCCTATTCTGATTTATAGTTTAAAAATGATATTAATCCCCTTTATGTTAAGGGGATTGCTCTATTATAAGATAACCTAAACTGTGTCCTGTTAGATCAGCCGGTAAAAATTGTTTTATATGTGGATAAAAGAGCTATTCTATCAAAAGCATTACCAGAATTTTCGTTAATAATTTTTGCTTACCTTTTATTCCATCTAACCGGCAATGAAAATTATTTTAAAAGATTCAAAATTTTACAATTTTATTTTACAAAAAATAATATCAAAAATCTTTTTAGACAAACAGTAAGTGCTATATTTCGAGAATTAGAAAATGCTTTTCAATTAAATACTGGCCCTCCACCAATTTCTCCTTCAAGCCATTTATTAAAACAACAATCACAAAATATATCAAAACATGGCTCAACCTCTTCATTTATTCCAGCAAATTAAAAATTATATAAAATTTTTTCTTTTGACTTTTCTCTACCTTAGACCTTCAATTTAAAAATATTTCAAAATTCCAAAAAAAAATTCTAAATATTTTCCAGATTATTTTTAAAAGCTTATATACTAAATATGAATCTTTTCATTTATTTTTTACTTATTTAAAAATTTATACTTATTATAATGACTAGGGTTATTCCAGACTTGAGGGACATTTTTCTTTTCTGAGTATTTTTTAAAAAATAAAATGTTTTTCTAAAATAATTGTGATAAAAATATTATTTATATTTTTATTTAAATTATTAAATGTTCTCTAATTTACATATTTTTAAAAATTAATTAATTTTTATTAATTTTTTATTTAAAATTTAAAAGAAAAAAGACAAAAAATGGTTGGTGTTTCAGTTAGTGGCAGTGAGACAGCAAAGAATGTTCCTACAGCTGAAGATCAACAACAAATTAATAAATTTGCTCGTTTACACAAAGCTTATTTGGAAAATAAAGTGAATATAATTTAAACTAATTTAAAAATTTATTTTCTTTTGAAAGGACCAGTTGGCCTTTTTACACAATACGGCGCAAAATTTAACTGACGCGGAAAATGAATTAATGCTTATGGAGGATGGAGAATCAACTGTTCCAATACTTGTTGGGTCTATTTTTGTTCATCAAGATCAAGTAGAGTTTTAATTTTTCAAAAAAATAAAGGGCGGGAAAGAAATAATATTTTGAGACTCTATTATACTTTTTCATTAAATTGTTATTTCTTTAAGCAGAAAAAAACCTTTGAGCAGATAATGTTTATTTTTCTCTATCCTCTCAAAGAAAGTTTTATTTTCCCATTTCGTCTCGTTTAACATGTTTTTCCCTTTTCTATTCATAATTCTCTTTTTACGTTTACTCCCTATTTAATATTTTCAAAAATTCTATTGAGCTTTATTTATAAGCAAAACAAAAACCTCTCCCTTTGTGGACAGACTGGCCGCCGTTTCCCGCTAGAGTATGAGTGGCGCACTCATTTGGTATGGGTGAAGGTTGCTTTACACTTTGTGCTAAACCAACTCGTCATCCCAGTTTACCACAAATGTATATTGAGAGCCTCTATTAAGAGCCGCCTCTATTTGCCCAGTGAGTTACACTCACTGTTTCTCAGATGTATCTGGCCAAGCTTCTCGATGCGTTCTACGCCTTGAACCTTGGATAGCATAGTTGGTTGGGAGTAGTACTTTAGCGGTTGTATTCGGATGGAGGGTTTCAGTTATATGGTCCACCAATTTTTTTTTGTAAAAAAGAAAAGAATTATAGTCATCTCAGAAAAAACTTAATTATCTGGCTTAATAATCTGTTAAAAATAGGTCATCTATATTATCTGCACATTCTTGAATTTATATTTAAACTCTAACTAGAAACGCTAGCTTTTAAAATAAAATGAATTTTTTAAAATTTATTATTAAAATAGGATAAAATAAATTCAATGTTGGAAGAACGTAAAGAACATGTTCAACGACAAATTAACGGGTTGGGTGAGAAAATAGCTTGTTTGGAAGCTGAAATGAAAGTAAATAGAATTTAAAAAAAAGGTTTTAAGAAATTTTAAAACTTTTTTAGGAGCTTCGTGCTATTCTTTATGCAAAATTTGGCGATAATATTCAATTGGAAGATGAACAGAATAATGGAGAATAAATTATCAATTAAATAAATATAATTGTTTTAATAAATTTATTTTTCGATATTAAATTTTTTTCAAAAAAAAATATTTAAAAAATGAATTTGTTTTTTTATAATTTAATTATAAAAATGTTAAATATTTTTCTGTAATTATTTTTAAAATTAAATTCTAAAATTGATGTATTTATGTAGATAATTTAATTTGCATTTTTGTAAATTGCCTGAGCTTAATAGCCGAAACAGTACGGGGTTTCCGTTTTTAAATTTTGGTTTTCGGTTTTTAGGCCACTAACACCGGTTTCGGTTAACAGGATGAACTAAACGGGATATTAGTTCTGGGAATTAGTGCTGTTCAAACAAGCTGAAAACTTTGAAGCACAAGAAAGGCTGACGGGGAGTAGTGCTTTAGCGGTTCTATTCGGAAGGAGGGTTTCAGTTTAAAAGTTCACCTAAGGTTTTTAAAAATGCCTCACTTCGCCATCCTGCCTAAACTGCACTTTCCGGGAGATTTTAGACTTGGACAAAATATTTTTTGGTCTTCGGTTTTTAGGCCAAAAACACCGTTCCGGTTAACAGAGGGTGAACTACCCTATATAAAATGAAATAACTAATACCAAAATAACTAAAACACTATTTCTCTTTTTCCTCTTTTTCTTTTCTTTAAATTTCTCTTTCTATTTTACTCCCTATTTAATATTTTAAATAATTTTATCATCCTTAATATAAAAGGAAATGAAAATGGTTAGTTTATGTGAACTGTCTGGCCGCCGTTTCCCGCAAAGTATGAGCGACGAACCCCAAGTCTATGACAGATTTGATTGTTGAAATGGCTCTGCTGTTTTAACTCGTCTTCCCTAAAAAAGCTTTTAGTGCTAAGTAAAGGCAATACCTTTAAATAGGTCTAGACGAGATTGAATAGAGAAATCTTTTCTCTCAATTGCTCTGTGAGTGAATACTCACTAGCCTACTGGAAGACGTTCTGGAATAAAGGCTATACAATCAAGGTGAAAACTTTGAATCCACAAAAAAGGCTGACAGGGAGTAATACTTTAGCGGTGTATTCGGATGGAGGGTTTCAGTTCAAAAGTTCACCAAATTTTTTGAAAAACTCGTTCAAATCGATCTTTGAATTTTTGTAAAATAAATATTGTCAATAAAAATAATAAATTAATGTTTTGTAAAATAAATTAAATAAGATTTTGTCTATTGAGGGTTCCACTTCCATTTTCCACCTTATTAGAAATAAATCGAGATTATGTTCTATTACGTATGTTATTGTTAAAATTAAATTTAAAAGTGGAAAAAAGCCCAAGAATTTCTACTGAATCAAAACGCATAGGACATGGAATACCCATAGCAATAAGCGTAAAGTTCAAAATTAAGTTTTTTGAGATAATTGGAATAAATCTAAAATTTAATCCAGATTCATGAATCTGGATTAAATTTTCAATTTTGTTAAAGATGCAAAGAACCCAAGTTGTTTTTCAATAATATCACAGATTCTTCGGGGCCCACAAAATTTAATTGAGTCAGATTTTCCACGGAAAATAGGACTTTGGACCCTTGAAAAAAAAGCCTCTGATATTCACTAATAAGATAAAGAAAACACCTAAAATCATTCAAAAACAAAAAAGTTTATGTTTTTAGTAAGGGGGAACGAATTTTGTGCGGGTAGCAGTGTCTGGTGTATCACTTTAATTGAATCAGATTTACTCAATTTTACTTATTTTGATAATATCAGACTAATTTAATTTGAATTTTATTGTAATGTTATGTGGATATTATAAAAATAAAAAAATTTACTGATCTAAAATTGATCACATATAAAATTTTGGTCGATTTACTCGAGCATTCTTAGATCGAGAAACTTTACATCGAGCATTTAAATTCTAAATTTTTATAAATTTTTTATAAAGTATACATTTATTCTTAATCGAACATTAACAATATTGAAGAGTAAATTTTGTTTAAATTGTTGTTTAGGCAATTAGTTTTTATTTAATAATCACTTACGAGTTAAAATATTGTTAATATATTCAAGATAGTTATTCGTTTTGAGGTATTCGTTTTTTGACAACGTAAACATAAACTTCCGCAAGAACTTGTAAAAGAAATTTCTTTCTATTAAATTTTTTATATACTAAATATTTCTCTATTATTTTCTCAATTAGAGTTATACATCCGTTCTCGAAGCCGTCCACGTCCGTCAAAAATTTTTCTTTTTTAAACTCTGAATTTCTAAAAGATTTCTAAAGATTTTCTAAAAAAGATTTCTAAAAAACTGTAAATTGTGTGACAAAATGAGGCAAATAAGTAATGAGGCGAAAATTTTAGGCAAATGCCTCGTAAATTAGGTAAAATATTCACATTGCCTCAGACTTTAATTGAAACATATCTTTTAGAAAAAAAGAATTGTGGCCCTAAAAAAGGCCCCTGAAATTCTCCATAAAAAATAAAAACATTTAGGAAAGTCTTCCACAAAAATATTTGCAATAAAAAACAGCAAAATAATAATTTTACAAGGGTCGTGTTGGGTTGGAAAATGTATCTGGAGTTTAAAAATTTTAAATCCTGTGTTACGGAACGGAAAAAATCTACTCTATTTTAACTCATTATGAAAATATCAGACTCCAATTTTAATTTTATTGTAAAGTCAAACGCCATGTGGATTTTATAAGATTAACACACTTAATGCATTAAAATTGATTAAAAGTAAAATTTTAAAAATTTTACATCGATTGCTTGCATTTAAATTCTAAATTTTATTTTGTGAGGCATAAATATATAATTGAAGGCTGTTTAATCGCCCATTAACTTGAGTGACACTAGATAGGAGAAATTTTTTAAAATCATTGTTTAGGCGGCCTTTACTTTACTAGGTCACAAAATTATGTTTTTCGCTCTCAGAAAAATTTTCTGCTAAGCGCAAAACTCTGATTTACGAGCTGTAAAAGTAATTGTTGTAAAAGTAATTGTCAGAAAGTACTTGTTGTCGTTTGAACGCCAAAAATCAAATTTCTTCAAATTATCCAATTAGGTACATATAAAATAGAATAGCTCACAAACAATTATTAACCAGTTATGACAGGTTTCCGGGTTTCGGCTTTTCTGATATATAAAAATACAAACCTAGAACTTAAAAATTACGATACAAGTTTGGATTATGTTACGGATCTCTAGGAAAAGGCTGTTAAAAATAAACAGAAAATAATTTAAAAAATTCACAGATTTATTCAATCCGTGAAAAAATCGAAAACTAAGAGTATTATTGTTCTTTCTTTCTTATTATTTTTCTTCTGTTATTCTATTGAATGTATGGAAAATGAAAATATCGAAAGTCAAGATGAACAATTTCCAAAACAAACAGAAACTTCGGTATAATATTAATTATTAAGAGAAATAATAAAATATGGGTCAATGGGAACCGTCTAAGCAAATTATTTTTCAAAAATAGCAACAGATTTGAGCTTCTCTCATCATAAATAATTCATGAAATATGACTGTATAACCTAAAATAGGATCTCCAGTAATAAATAAAATAAAATGTTTGAATTTAAATTAAATTATAAAATCAGAGTCGATGACTGAATTATTTACATTTTTTTGATAAGGATTAATTAAAAACCTTTCGCATAATCCTATGTAGAACTTTCTAATTAAATTTTCGCTAATAATCTAATTAGCAATTTATATTTTCAGGAGTTATTATCAGAACATTACACAGCATTACAGATCATTACCTTCTGGGAAATTTCAATGTAATTATTGCCCGAATGAAATATCAGACCACAATATTTCAAAGATAAACCATCTTAAAAGTCATGGAATTAATTTGAAAAACCAAGCAGTAAAAGCATTAAACATTGGAGATAATGTATGTATTTTAAATTGTCAGTTTAGACAAAATCAGGCATTACTGATAATATTTTGAGGATTTATGATACATACGGGATAGCTCACAATTATTAATCAGTATTTGGGGATTATTTGGGAATATTTTTAAATTTTATTAAGTTTTGGATAAAACTTTGCCCCTTGGCCCTTGGGCCATAAGTGAATTTTTTGTCTTTAAAATTTTTCCAAAATCATGAAATTTTTTTGAAAAATTAATTTTTAAAATCTAAATTTTCAGAATTTGGGTTTATCAGAACATTTAACAAAAATTACTTCTGGGGCTTATGCTGGGAAGATTAAATGTAAATATTGTCAAAGAAAATAGGTGATAATAAAGGTGGAATGATAGCACATCTTAAAAAACACAAAATTGAATTTTAAAAAATAAAAGACAATGTATGTATTTTAAATGCCAGTTTCGACAAAATCAGACAAAATAGGGCTCAAAATTTAATTTTATTTTCTTTAGATGCAACAAGGTGAAGGAAGTAACATTGGGGAGGCACAAACACAAGAAGAACATCAAGTAAAATTTATAATTTTAATAAAGATTTTATAATTATTACTAGAACTCGGATTTTTAGGCTGTAAAAACCTTAAAATATGTACCTAGATAGGTTGCAAAAAGCCAAATACATGACAAAAACTCAAAAATAGATTGCAAAAAAATATTTAAATAGGAGGCAAAAAAGAGTAAAAATTATTAAAATTAACAAATAATTTATATTTTCCAATCAAAAATTTCCTCAGACAATAAAAAATATCAAAATATTTCCCATTTTTCAAAATTTTAGTAGAAAAATACTAAACAAGAAAAATCTTCCATTTAAAAAAATTCTTTTTAAAAAATATAAAATATTTTTGGTTACTTGCAAAAAAATCCAAAATTAATCAAAAACTCCAAAATATGTTATAAAACATTAAAATATTTTGATTTTAGGTTGTAAAACGCCAAAATATGTTTTTGGATGGGTCAATATTTTCCGACTAGACACATTATTTTCCAAAAATAATTGTGTTTAACTCATCATAACTGATTCATGAAAGAAAAGGTTGTAACCTAAAAATCCGAGCTCTAATTATAACTATAAATAAAACATAATTTTAATTTTCATTAATATTTTTAGCCGTATCAAGGACAAGGAAGTAACATTGAAAATGAAAACTTAAGAAAATATCATCAAGTAAATTTATTAATATATTTCATTAAATTTTTTAGGACCCTCAAGCATTCATGGATAATTTGTTTGGTTCCACCAATAATGATGGTATGATTTTATTTGAATTTATTTTATAAAAATCATAATATTATTTAAATATATATTAATAAATATTTACATTAATTACTTAATTAATATTAGGGTTGAGCGGGATCGGGATCCCGCTCAACCCTAATTAATATAATATTTTTATTTTTGAACAGATTAATTTGAAGAAGAAAGTGAATGTTATTTAAAAAATAGGATTTGAGTTTTTGCTAAAAATGATTGTTAAAATTTTTTATTTTTCCTAAGTGGGTATATTTTTCTTGCACCTTCTTATATTTCCCCTTCATTTCAAACTAAAAGATTACTGTATTCTCTCGAATAAATTTTTCTCTATTGGAAAAATTAATTCATTTTATTAAAATATTAATGGTGAGGAAGATTGTATTTGGAACAATTTATAATTTAACTTATTGTTCAGTCCAAAAAATCTTTTGAAAAGGCACAAACGTCCTTATTCTTCTCAAGCTATTAATTAAGAATTGTTCAGAATCAAAAAATCGAAATCCAAACTTTTTTAAATATAAAGAAAAACAAAAAGAAAATAAATTATTATCCCTCCATTATTAATATTTTTAACAATATTTTTAAAAATTATTAAAAAATAAGAAATAAAATTTAATTGAAAATTAATTTTCTCATGAGGACAATAATGCTATGCAAATACTATGCAAATTTCTTTTTAACTTTTTTATAATTTTATTTAAATGACTGAGCATAACCAGAATGTTTCGAAAAAGGAAAATAATTCATCTAATTCATCTTAAATAATTCATCTCAAAATAATTCATCTAATTTTCGAAAATTATTAAAATTTTCGAATATTTACAAAAAATTATTTAAATATTCTGATCCAAATATTCAACATTACGAAGCAAAACCAGTACTTTACTTATCCATAATCGAAAAATGAAATTTTGTACATTAAAATTATAACATTATAAAATAATTTTCTGTATATTAATAAAAGAAAAAGACGATAGAATGATAAAAATTTGATCAATATTTAACTGCCAAATTGATCATTAACTTTCTTGCAGACCGAAAATATCGGAACGAAGTTTCGTAAGTAACCTATTGAAAACTGAACAAATGTCTACTTGATCATATCCTTACTATGTAAAATTTCGAGATGCCAATACACTGCCATGATGTTTTGGTTACTAACAGTAATATACAAATACTATCAGGAATATATAAATTATTAAACACCATTTAAGCGCTAGAAAGCATTTGTTTGATTTAATTAAACCAAAAAATAATAGGCTTGGTTAAAGTACGCAAGTTCCGATTCAAACGTTTCGGTCTGCAAGTCCAAATATACGCGTATAACTCAATAATTACTTCTTGATCTTCGTCTTGATCTTCGCTTTGATATTCACCTTTATCTTAATCTGTTAAAAATAGATTTGATTATAATATGTAATTTATAAAATTTCCAAAAAAATTTTAATTTAATAAATATGTTGTAAACTTTTTTATTTTACTTGGATTATGTGAAATTTTTTTAACCTAAGGGAAATTAAGGTAGAGGGAAAGGAGCAGAATTACAGCAAATAAGAGCCATATTACCAAATGCCTTTTGCGGACAGGGAGCTTAACATTAACCGTTGTTGGTTCAGAAAATTATTAGTTTAATCAGAACTTTTTCGGCTCGGATGATAAGAAGAAAGATTAGATAAATAAAATATTATATAAAGTTACTTTATATTATTTTTTATTAAATTAATTTTAAAAATACCATCTGAATAATTTTCACCAAAGATTCCTGTCATTATTTCATGTCTTGATGGAAGTTTCTATTTTATTAAATAATTAAAGCTTACTTTATTTAAGCAAAGTACATAGTAAGAATATCATTTTTAAGGTCATAACTTTTTTCCTTGTTATATCATAGCCCTAACTGTATCTAGGGACTATGATCCAAAATTCCGGACTTTATCAAGACCAGAATCCTAAAGAGTTATTTATGTATGAAAATATAGCTAATATTTTCTCAACATTGAAAACCCCTCTAAATGTGCATAAAAAATTTTCGTTTATTACATGCAATTATAATTTCGCATAAAAATAGTTTTTTTTCAAATTTTAATTTATATGTTTATATTTAATTTTAAAATAAACATACGCTTAATTATTTTTTAAATTGTTTGTATATTTTGCATGAATTATCAATATGGTATTTCTTTCCAAATGTGCTGTTGTTTTTTATTATTTTAGAGCAATGATTGCATCTAGCATGCCTACCCAAATAAAATCAACCCAAATATATACGAATAAAAATGGGCCCAATTAGATTCAATCAAACGTTTGTTCATTAATGGTGTGAGTGTTAAGTGTTTGTAAATCGAAAACATACTTTACAAAAATCTTCGCTTTACATACAATTAACATCATGCCATTAATGAACAATTTCGGTTCTCAACGTTTGATTGAATCCAATAAGAGAAGGGCTCTTAATTGCCATATATTGAGTCTTCGCTTTACAAACACCTACATAACACTCATGCCATTATGAATAACCTCGGTTCTCCAATACATAACCCTTCTCATTTTATAAGACTCCTCATAAGATATCGAAAGCACTCTATCACAAGGCTTCTCACGATTCGAGGGCATTGGATATCGTTTTCGTTTTAAATTATAGACTTAGATTGCCTCTGTAAAGAGTGGCAAAACTCACGTTTACCCGACATTTGCATACCGATATAAACTAAATCCCATTGAAATTGAAAAACACCAATCAAGTACCATGTTCTAAGCATACAGTACCATTTTGGTTTTATAATACTCATCACAATTCTTTATGTAAATTATAAGATAGAAAGCTAACAGGGTGCTCGCAACTCATATATAAACGCTTGAGGCAAAAATTTACATATGTTTTCTCTAGCACTGACTAAAGAAACAGATTTATAATGCAATAGCTAGGGAAGTCGTTCGACATCAATTTTGGTTTATATTAAATAATAAAAATTCACATAAAATTTCTTAAAATCGCTTGCATGCCGATCGGAAAAATTTTGCAGGAATTTTTAGCTGAAAACTTCTCCATTGAAAATTTTATATGCTGCTTTCCTAAAAGTCATTTTAAAACACTTAAAAGTTCCAAAAGTATAATTTTTGATTAAGATTATTTTTTTATTTTATATTTAGCATTATTGAATTATATTCAAATTTATTTATATTCAAATTTTGTTGAAATATTTTTATAATTTGAAATATTTTTATTAAATACTTAAATATTTTTTTAATTTTATTAACTCAACTTAAATAAAATTTTTTAATTTAATAAAAATACGTTATTGATACCGTAGCAGAATCGGTGCAACTTTTCAGTAAAAATAATATTTAAAAATATAATAAGAATTAATAATTAAATTTTATTAAATACATATTTTTAAAAATAATCATATTTCAAAGCATAAATAATACATATATTCTTAAATAAAATTTAATTTTTTTATTACGGTAAACTTACTACATTTAAACAGCTTTTTAAATTATATTTTGGGGGTGAGACTATTTTGGGGGTTTATTTTTAAAATTATTTATGTTAACATTTATATAATTAAATATTTTTGCATAAATTATTTGTGCATTATATTATTTATAGTTTATTTATTTCAAATTTATATTTAATTTATAAAACTTAATTGTTATAGAAAAATTCATCTTTATTGAGGAAATGAGCATTTGAGGTTTTATATTTTATATATTTAATCTATTTCAAATAATATACTCAAATATTCAATTAAATTTTAGCTTGACTTAAGAATAAGCTTAAAGTTCGTTAGATATTACTTTTAAATCTAAAAACTAAAATTATAGAAATTAAAGTAAATTTTAATAATTTTTCTACTACCATAAATATATTTGTATTAATTTAAAAATGTACACATAAATTTTTGAAATATGTGTTATTTAATAAAACATAATTAATACCCTAAAATAAATTTATGGAATTTTATATCTGTACTTTTTATCTAAGAATTATATTTTGTTTATGCGAGCCTTACTTGGCAGACTTGCAAAAATACATAAAGTCTACTTTATTATTTTTTAATATTAGAATCTATTATTTTATAAGAAATTAAATTATTTATGTATTTATATTATTATAAACCTTATATTATAATCCTCATTTGTTTACTATGTTTAATTTTAAATTAGCTTAATAAAAATAAATTTTAAACTATTATAAAACTTTAATAACTCATTTTTATAATATCTATACCTATTTTCAGAAATGTATTATAATTTCTAATATATTTTCCGCAAAGTAAACAGAAATGTATATAATATGAAATTTTCTTATTAGGATATTTATAAATATTTTTTAAAACATATGAATAATTTTTTCATATTAACAATATTTATATATTAGTAAATTTATATTTTAAGAAAATTATTAATGATATTATGAATGTGTCGTTGCATATTGTATTCGTTGTAAATCTTTAAAAGTTTCCTACTACATATATTCAACGAGATTTAAAATAATTAAATTTAAAATAATTACTTTATTTAAATTACTATTTTTTACACATAATTTTATTTTATATAACAAATTAATAACAATTGTATATTGTTAAAATAACATAATAATTTATATTTCACAAAAATAAATTTATTAGAAATATCATTTCTACATAAGTTATAAAAACTTTAAAGTATCAGATTCTTAATAATAATAATTAATTAACTAAGTTAATCGATGGAAGTCTCAAACAAAAACAATATTTGAGGATGTTGTCTTTGAAGATTTTGTCTTGAAGACAAAAATGAATTAATCAAATTAAATTTTAAATCAAACTAAATTTTGGTAGTTTATTATATTTATTAATATTTAATTTCTGAAATTTATATTTTTCATTTTATTTAGATTAAAATAAATGCCTCGAATATTTTACTTCTTAATACGATAATAACATGCTCCGAATTTCTTTATGCTCTCAAATTATCGTTAGAAATCGCACATAAAAACTATTATAATAATTTATTTTAATACGAAGTTTTGTAATTTTAATACCACTTTAAGTTAATTTAAATTTCAAAAAAATTATGTTAAGAAAGTATTATTCTTATATTATTTTTGATGAAATTTCTTTTAATTTTATTTATAAAAAAATAAATAATTATAAACTGTTAATATAAACTAAAATAATGATCGCCTTTTCGAAATTAAAGATAAAAATTAGTTATAAAATAATGTGCATAAATTATGTGTATTATATAAGTTGTTTTACCAATTTTGTAAATTATACAAAAAAAGTTAAAAAGAATAAACTTTGAGAATAAATTTAAAATGCAAATAACATCATATTTTATTAATCAATTTGATAATTGGATATGTACTATAAATTGAAGATAAAAATTCGTTTCATGCGTTAATTATTATAAAGTAAAATCCTTTAAAATATGTAAATTTTTTAATTAATATTGAAATGAAAAATTCTATTTTATTTACTATTAATTTAAGAAAAACCTTAAAAAATAATAATTAATATTTATTGAAGTTAGATAAAAGTTTTTAATATATTTTGACATCCTGAGAAATGCAACTTAAATATTTGATTCTTCTTAATAAAATTTTATGCTTAAATATTATTATTTATATTATTCTAATTTATTAGTTTTTTTATATTAACTATGTTTATTTTTTTTCA
>ABLG01000539.1:0-41663 GCA_000172435.1 Meloidogyne hapla
AACCCACACCAGGTACTGAAACTTCAAATACAAACCTAAAGGAGGCGTTGGTAAATGAAGGAAAACGCGGTTTGGATCGGCTGCTTGAGAAAGGAGGAATACCCAAACAATTTGGCACGGGGATCCGCGCGAGAAAAAGTAGTATAAAAGGAGCGAAAAGGAAAAGACAAGGTCATTCACCATTCTCGAGACAAATCAGTCATCAGCTCATTGTTGGCAAACGTCCATCACTTACCCAAAAAAAGAAGCGTCAGAAATTAGATACATTCGGTCTATATTAAATAAACATGTCAATTCATCAAAAAATTGATCGCGATTCCGGAAACGCAATTACTAATGCATTATCTTTCTTTGAAACCCCCAGTACAAATGTCAGTATTAGTAACTCTTCCTTCATAGAACTGCTCACACTTAACCCTGTAAATATTACCCCATATCATTTTAAAATCCATGCGACTACAAATTACATAGATTTGGCCAAGTGTTATATTTTCACAGAACTAAGAATTAAAAAAGAAAAAGATGGAAAGTTAGTAGATATAGAAAAGGATGATAATGTTTCCCCTGTACAATTAATTGGACACACAATTTGGAAAAACTGTCGCATAAGTATAAACGTAACTCAGGTTTTTGAGGGGAATTCTCTCATGGCATATAAAAGCATTTTCGACTACGAACTTACATACCCTCAAAGTGTCAAGGATTCTTATCTTTCTGTGGCGGGATATTATGACGATGGTCCTACACAAACATATTCAGGAATTGATGCGAATGGTTATGGAGTTAAATCACGAAAAGCACTGTTCTTAGACGAAGAGGGGAAACCACGCAGTGCCCAGTTCATGGCCAAACTAGATGTTGATATATGTAATCAGCCAAGATATTTAGTAAATCAATGTGAAGTAGATATAGAGCTCCTACCCAATGAATCAAAATTTTTACTGAGCGCTCCCTGGGACACTGCACCCACCTACCATTTAGAAGTGTTGGCATGTAAACTTTATGTAAAAAAGATAGAGTTGATGGATAGTCTAGCCTTTGATATTGCGAAAGAATTAGAGTTAAAGCCCGCTCGCTACCCCATGAGGAAAACATCACTAAAATCCCTATTTATAAGTGAGGATAGAACAGAATTCAATGCTAACTTATGGATGGATCAAGTTCCACGGAGAATTATACTGGGGATGGTCGCCAATGCTGATTTTGTCGGACAACAAAGAACTACACCTTTCTTTTTCCAAAATTTTAATTTGAGAGATATTTCTATAACTGCTGGAGGGGTTACTTTCCCAACTGCTCCATATTCCCTTGATTTCCCAAATGGGAAGTACGCTCGAATATATCACGACATGCAAGAAGCAATTGGGTATGCGGGAACACTTGAAAGTAATGGGATATCTATGTTTCGTTATGCTAATGGGGGATTTTGCTTTTTCGTCTTTAACCTTACAAATAGCCAGGAAGATAATGGGCCAGAGATGTTCGATCTAATCAAAAACGGAGCAACGAGTGTAAAAATGACCTTCAACAAACCAGTCCCTAAAGGAGGAGTTGTACTAATCGCCATGGGGGAATCTGACTCCCTACTGATGTTAGATAAGAACAGAACTATTTCCACAGATATTTCAGTATAAATACCCAGAAAATCTCCCCAGTTATTCATTCATTCCTTTTTTATAAAACATGTGCCACATTACTATTAAAATCGAATTTTGCTTAATTAGCTTTATCATTATTTTTCTTCTTGTATAAATTATCACAACAATATGTTATGTCTAATGAACATGATTATCCTGAATATCGAGAAAAATTGAGGGAATACATAGGTTATAATAATAAGACAATTCCGCCTAAAACATTGGAAAATATTCAATCATCGCCCCCAACTATTTCTGATGATACTCAGAAAACATCGGTCTATCCGCTTCTTTTAATCCGGAGAAAAACATTACAATCCTTGATTTTTGGTCAATGGGACAAGTGGAGAACGTACAATTTCCGTCACCGTGTAAGGAATTACCCTCATCTGGAACATCAGTTGCCCAAAATATATACTGTATTTCATTGATCGCGCTCTGGCTACTGCTTATAACATCTACATTAATTTATCAAATAAGGAAACTAGTCATTCTTCGTAATTCTACAAAAAAGAACAGAGAGATAGAGTTGAAAGTAATAGAAAGAAAAGATACAAACAGTGTGGTAATTCCCTTCTTTAAAGAAAATGGACACTTTGCAAATAGAGAAGATTTTGCTACAAAATAAAATAACCAGGAGATTTTTTATCGGATGCTTTGCCGCGGATAAAACCCCAAAAGAATTTAGAAAATACCCTTCTTCAATGATTGTCAACCTTGAAAAAGCAGAGAAAAGCGGATCACATTGGATAGCATTTTTTATATTAAACCCCGATAAAATACTTATTTTTGATTCACTTCTACTCCCTGATCTTCCAACACTTATTAAAAATTTTATTTCCAAATTTTCAAATCAAATAAAAAATTGTTACCCCGTTCAAAACCCCCTTTCCTCAACTTGCGGACAGCATTGTCTCTCTTTCATTTATTTCATCTCCCTTGGGTACTCTTACAAAAAATATCTTTCCTTATTATCAAACTACGCTAACCCAGACGAATTTGTATCTTGTTTTATTAGAAAAATGATTGAAAATAAATAATTATTAATACTAATCATTTTGCTTTTCACACCTTCAATAAATATTTTAAATAAATTTTTAAAGTTTTTTATTAAAAAATATTGATATGATTTAACAAGTTTTATTTTTTAAAAATTAATAAACGAATTTTTAAATCACCCAGAATTTTCATTTGAAGTACTCAAACCAAGTAATTTTGCTTTACGACGGCGTTTCCTTTCTGCACCACAAAGGTCCTAATAAGTATTCATTTTAACTTTAATTGAATATTTTATTTTCTTACTCTTCCCCCATGTTTTTTCCTCTTCTTGACAGCCTCAACATCTTTCCTTCCTTCATCAATTCGAATGGGAGATACAGTTGAGGAATCCTGACTCAACGTTGGGTCTAAATGTTCAGAAATATTTGCTGATGTTCCAGGATGAGAATTTCAACTCCTGAGAGAAAATCAGTAATAAATATAGATTTAATTAGAAGGTTATAATTTAATATTTTTAATTAAATTTAAAATAAGGTTTAATTTGAAATTTTAAAGCAATTAATATTCTACCTAGTTTTAAACATTGCCGTTTTTGCTTGTAAGGACCCCATTCAGGATCTTGTTCATCATCATCAGAAATCTCTGCATCAGTCCAACCATTGTATTTATGTTTGGGGGTAGAATCCAACTCTGCCCAGCTCCTAATTGTGAACAAAGGTGTTGTTCCTCCAATGTGTAGTTGCAACCATTTATTCTTTATGTCCTCACAATCCTGATAAATATCCAAATTAAATAGTTTAAAAAGAAATAGAAAATACAATAAGATTATTCTCGTCTTCCCAAGTCAGCTCTTGATAAGAATAGTTCTTCCATTTAATTAGAAACTGTCTTATTTCAATACCGGATCTCAGATGACGAACAATTCTAGATGTGAGAATTGATTGTACCTCATATTGACCTTCAATAATTGGTGGTGGAGTTGGTAAACGTGGTGGTGGTGTAACAAGTCCTCTATTCGATGGCGGTCTCAAATTCAACATTTCTGATAAATTGCTGTTAATTTCAATATTCTTTTTATGAGTAAGAATAACAGATAATTTTATTTATCATGGGTTACCCTATTTTAAAGAAAAAATATGGGCTTATTGAAAGAAACTTCAATGAATGTAAGGTTATTGGGAAAAAATGAGGAAGATTTTTCAATACAGGAGGCTTAAAGCTCGGTACGCCACACCTAAAGGCCGGTTCATCAACTATAAATTCGGTTCGCCACACCTAGAGGCCGGTTCACCAGGCTCAAATTTGGTTCGCCACACCTAAAGGCCGGTTCACCGACTATAAAGTCGGATCGCCACACCTAAAGGCCGGTTCCCCAAATTTGAACCTGGATCGCCACACCTAAAGGCGGTTCCCAAATCTATAATCGACTCGCCACACCTAAAGGCCGGTTTCCCTGGTAAAAATCCCCCTATATTGAAAAATCTTCCTCATTTTTTCCCAATAACCTTACATTCATTGAAGTTTCTTTCAATAAACCCATATTTTTTCTTTAAAATAGGGTAATCCCCATGTTCAAAAATTATCGGGTACCTTTTACACAGAAAAAGCTATTTGAAGTTCAGTTGTCTGTCGGTGGAATATACCGATAAATAATATGACGAATTTGATGATTAATAATAGATAGTCAATTTAATTTGATTAAAAATTTAAAATGTGATAAAAGAAAATTAATGATAAAAAGTTTGACTCCGGTTATAATGACACTTAAGGAAATCTCTTAAAACAGCTTATCCGTTATAAATTTAAATCTTGGGGGAATTATTTATTTCAAGGAATTAATTATTTTTGAAAATTCTGGATTTTAATCGAAAATTGTGTAAAAATAAATTATTTCATATTAAAAATTCAAAATTCGAAAGAAGAAAAGGAAATAAAATTTTTCATTGAAATTTCTAATTATGGAAAGAAAAGGGTGAAAATTTATATTTAAATATTTTAGAGAAAATAAAGAAATTTCAAATATGAGATTTAAATGGGCGTTAATTACTTAACAGTATTAATAAAATTTAAATTTAAACCTAATTTCATAAATAAATGAAAAAAGAAATTTAATAATAAAAATTTAATATAATTAAATATAAAAATTATTCCACTTTTTAAAATCAATCGAATGAATTTTATCATAAAGTGAAGGAAATAAATATTTTTCACTTTTAAGTAAAAAAAGAAGCCACTTTGCATAAAAAAGCGTTAAATTTTACAAAAAGAAATTTTTGGTCAACAAATATTTTCTTTTCTTCTATTTATCTGCGCTCTAATTTTGAAGGTCACTTTTCCTTGCATGACAATAAAAAAAAATTATTTTTATTAATAAAAAAATTTTTTAGAAAAGAAGAGAGAAGAGAAGTAGAAAAATGCGCCAAGGTCATTTTTCATGTGCGCGCAAAATTTTTTCTTTTTATAGCTAAAATGAAGGAAATAAGACAACCCAAAAGATCAACACATAATAGGAATATCAAAGAGCTTTTTTTTTTAAAGTCTAAGTGTGATATGTGGGTTAACTAAGAGTTTTTTGTCATGCCGCTCTTCTCAAATTTCTTTTTATAAAATTCTTACTTCTCCGTCCCTTCCCTCCAAATGTACCGAGATATAAATATTTAAAACATATACGTTTTATTTATAATTGGTTTGAGTACGCTCACCTTGACTGATATGGATAAACGTTGCTGCCTTGGAGCTCACCAATTTTTAATGGCGAAGGTTCGATTCCGCTCAGGATTTTATTATTTTAAAACTTAAAGTAGGATTTTTATACTACCCTACACCTCCAACTTGTTGTACAGAACAACATGTTTTAAAAGAACAACATGTTTGGTTGGGGAGGGTGCTCCGCACCCTTACACCACACTTCTCCCGCATTTCTGAGAATTTTGTCATTCCCCAAAACCTCCTACACCCTTGTGATTAATATGAAGAGGACCCCTCTCCCACACTAGTTGTACAAGTACAACATGTTTTACAACTACAACATGTTGGATTTCTGAGAATCTCCCCCTCCCCTTTCACATGTCAATCAAACACTTGTACCTGTCATACCTGTCAATCAAACTTGTACCTGTCAATCAAACACTTGTACCTGTCAATCAAAAACATGTACCTGTCAATCAAAAAACATGTATTTGTCAATCAAACATGTACCTGTCAATCAAAAAACATGTACCTGTCAATCAAACATGTACCTGTCAATCAAAAAACATGTACCTGTCAATCAAACATGTACCTGTCAATCAAAAAACATGTATTTGTCAATCAAACATGTACCTGTCAATCAAAAAACATGTACCTGTCAATCAAACATGTACCTGTCAATCAAAAAACATGTACCTGTCAATCAAACATGTACCTGTCAATCAAAAAACTTGTAAAACAACATGTTTTACAAGAAAAACCCCTACACCCTGGCGGTAAAATCAAAGAAAATGTTCCGAAAACCCCCTACACCCTTTGATTAGCGGACCCCTCCCCCGTCCACTTTGTTGTTCTCCTTTGCAACAAAGTGGGGGGGGGGGGGGGGGGTAACTACTCATAACTTATTCTATACATTCTATTGAACATACTGAAACCCTTTGACAAAGTTATATTTATATAGTATCTCTATTATGTAATAATAAATATTCTAAAAAAATATAATTGAAATAAATTGTATAAGTGATCTTAAATTGATTTGTCACAAACTGTCATAACTTATTCTATACATTCTATTGAACATACTGAAACCCTTTGACAAAGTTATATTTATATAGTATCTCTATTATGTAATAATAAATATTCTAAAAAAATATAATTGAAATAAATTGTATAAGTGATCTTAAATTGATTTGTCACAAACTGTCATAACTTATTCTATACATTCTATTGAACATACTGAAACCCTTTGACAAAGTTATATTTATATAGTATCTCTATTATGTAATAATAAATATTCTAAAAAAATATAATTGAAATAAATTGTATAAGTGATCTTAAATTGATTTGTCACAAACTGTCATAACTTATTCTATACATTCTATTGAACATACTGAAACCCTTTGACAAAGTTATATTTATATAGTATCTCTATTATGTAATAATAAATATTCTAAAAAAATATAATTGAAATAAATTGTATAAGTGATCTTAAATTGATTTGTCACAAACTGTCATAACTTATTCTAAGTAGTATATACACGAGTTTTACACCTTTTTTTTATTTTTTGTAAAAAGGTGTAAAACTTGTGCAAACTAAAATGTTTTCAAACAAACCCCAGTTTTAAAACATTTTTTTCTAATTTGTTTTTAAAAATGTTTTAAAAAGGAGCAAACATTTCTATAAAAACATTTTTTATAAAAACATTTTTTCTATAAAAATTTTATTAAATTATTTTATAAAACTTATTCCATAACACAAAATTAAAACATTTACAAAAATAATGTATCTTTAAAAAATCTTTTTTTTTTGCAATAATTGGATCCAATGCATTATTTCTAAAATACCAAAAGAAAATATATTCAAATGAAAAATCTTTTTAAAGAAAGTAATCATTTCTTAAAATCAGATTTTCTGGAGATTTATAAAAGAAGTGATAACATTTTCCACGGATTGCAAATATCAGTTGGTTATCAGCACTATGGGTCCAACTATAAAAATTTAAATCAAAAGAATTTTCTATTGAAGCATTTCAAGTGTTTCTATTTTTATTAAAGCATTTCAAGTGTTATTTTTATGTTCAAGTGTAATGTTACCATAAATTTTCTTTTAATACACTTCCAAGAAAACAATTAACAATTAATATATTGTTAGCCATAGGTATTATTGAAATTTGACGTTTTGAATTCGGATGTAAAAGAATGAGGCTAGTACTATTTCTTTGAAAAAATAATTGAAACTTATTAGTATAAATAATTCTATTTACGGTTGTTGAACAAAAAGGAGGTTCAAATCCTTGGCCATTTCAGAAACAGAACAAATAAAAGTGGTTAACTCATTTTTATCTGTATATAATGTATTAGGTGTATTAAGTTGTCCACAATCTTCAATTTCTTGCTCACAATCTTCAAATTTTAAAATGAATTCAAAAAGAATATATAAAAAGGAAAGGAGAAATATAATTGTAAAATTCTTTCATTCTCTATATTGTATGTAAGTGAAAAAAGAATTTTAAATCCTATATAAAATTTATAAAACTTATTCAAGACAATCAATAATTTCAATAATTCTTCGGTTTAATTACCAAAGTCTAAGGTATGTATTGAATACTCCTAACCTGAAATAAATTTTGGAATTGTATTTCGAAAGAAATACTTAAATTAGAAAAAAACGTAATAATTTGCTCACTATCTTGAATTTCTTTATTTGTTGCTTGTTTTGATTTTTCTAATAATGAATCAGATTCACTCCATTTTTTTGTATTATTATTATTATATTCTTTCCAAACGGCTTGCATACCGTTATCAATCGGTTCATTAGCCTAGAAATTTGTACTCTCTTATGCAATTTCATTACCTGAGGAATCGGAGAATGTGGCGAACTTTGAATGTATTTGGGACTTGAGGGAGAATATTGAGGGGGCGAGCTTGGACTATATTGTGGACTCGATGGAGTGTAAATTGGACTCGTAGGAGTATAATTTGGCGAACTAGGAATATATTGCGGACTTGATGGAGAATATTGAGGTGATGAAGGAGAATATTCAGACATGTTGGAATAAATTTTGGAATTGTATTTCGAAAGAAGTACTTAAATTAGAAAAAACTTTAAAGTAATTAAAAAGATTTTTATAATAGAAAATTCTATAGAATTCATAAAGAATATAGAAAGGAGAATTGTAAAATAATTTCAATCACTAAATTGTATGAAATATGAATTTTAATTCTCATATAAATTTTATAAAACTTATTCAAAACAATCAATAAATTTCATTAATTGTCCAAGTGTACGACATGTATTAAAAATCTTGGAAGTGTTTTTTTCGAAATAAATACTAAAAAATCGTGAAGATATTATATAAAAATATTTTCAAGATTCTGAAAATTCTAAAATTTAAATACAGAAAATTATTTAAATATGCTCAAATAATAAAATTCTATTAGACTTAGGAATCCCTTAAAATTTAAGCTCAAAACAACAATGTTACAAATTTAACTAACTCAATATCTAAAAATTTGGAAAATTTTTATGAAGTTAAAGAAATATAAATTTAAAAATTGCATTATTAAAATAAAAATTAGTTTAACAAAAATTCCATCGAAAAATTAAGTAAAATAAAAGAAATAATATATATATATATATTTATATTTAAACATTATTTCATAAAATTGCACTAAAAAACACCAGACAATTAAATCAAAGAGATGTAGCATTTTTATCTCAAAAACGTATCAAGAAAAGTATATTATAAAAAATTTTTTAATATTTGTGTAAAATAAAAATATATAAAAAGAACAATTAAAAAATACCAGTACTTTTAACTTGTATGTCAAAAAATGAGAAAAAATAATTAAAAATTAATGTAAATCAAAATAAAAAAATTGTTAGCCAAAATAAAAGTAAAATAGGAACATGTTTAAAGTTTCATGTCTGAACAGTAAACAAAATAAAAAATTTAGATTAAAATCATAAAAATAAATTGAAATATAGAAAATTAAAAATTAATGATCAAGCAATTAAAAAAAAATTAGCAAATATTGGAAAACAAGCTTCATGATTTTAAAAAATTATAGTATTTAAACTTGCAATTTATGCAAGAAATTAAATATTTAAAATAATTATTAAATTATATGTTTATTATTATTAAAATTATATGTATTTTTAATTATAAAATTATATTTTTTGCCATATATGAAATTAAACTTATCTTATACTTAAAATTTATCTTTTAATTTAAATATAAAATTTCTAATTTTATTATTATATTTAAAATAAATAATAACTCGTAATTGTCACGATATCCAATCATACAGATTTATAACATATTATTTAAAAAAGTAATTCAAAAAAATTTATTTAAAACATAAATTTATTTAAAACATAAATATTTAAAACAAAATACTATTTGTTATAATATTTTATAATAATGTTTCTTTCAAATTCGAATACCAAACTTAATCAAACAATTTTAAGTATTTTTTAAATAAAATTTAAAGTAAAATTCAATAATCAAATATGGGCAACAGGACAAGAACTATTAGAAAAACTTTTGGCAAAAGGTAAAGTTAAATTCTAAGTTAAATCAAAATTCTAAAAAATTTAAGACGTATTGGAATTGTTAAAAAGGAAGAAATAAAGATGAGAACATCAATTGGTCGGCTTACAAGCGGCTTTTCAATGCTTAAAATAAAAAAATGCATCCCTTTATTTTGTAAAATATGCAAAAAAACAATTGATAAAGGATATATAAATCATGTTTACGCACATATGCCATTTAGCGAGTTATGGCGGTGTAAGATATGCAGTGAGGTATTTAACATTATTTATTATAAAATAATAAATTAAAAAATTAAATATAATAAAAAGGATATAATATAAATATAATATAATATAAATATAATAAAAAGGGAAGAAATGATAGAAATGAGTTAATCAAACATTGTATGAGTATTCATGGAGAAAAAATACCGCCTATAGATGTACGTTATAACTATTGGAAAGATATCAAGGTTATCAAATGAAAATTTAATATTATAAAAAATAAAATATATAAAATTAATATAAAATTTTTACAATTCTAGCAAATGATTATAAATTGTTTCCCTAAAAACTATATTGAACAACCCGAACCAGCCTTAAGAGTAAGAAATGAAAATAAACAATTTTATAATAATATAATTTTAAAAATTTAATCTAAAGGATCTAAGTTGGTTAGTGAATAGATATAATAGATTTGTACGAAATCATCGATTGGCCAGTGTGAATAGAAAGTGGAACAAAATATATAATAAAAATAACAATAATTTAAAAATTAAAAACGATGCTGATGTTGAAGATTATGATATAAATAAACTAAATAAGAACAGAATAAATTGCTCTTGCTCAAGGTGTGCAAATAAATTGCAGGAGGTTAACTATAGAATTTAATAGAAAATTTAATAAATAGAATTTAATAAAAATAAAATTTAATAAATAGAATGTAATTGAAAAAATAATCGATTTATTAAAAAATTTAGATATATTTAAAATTAAAATATTACTTAAATTTAAAATAATTGAATAAATTTTTGTGTTATCTTTTTATAATGTTTTTTTATTATTTTATTAATCTTAAATATCTTAATTAATATAAAAAATCTCGATATAACAAATACTAAAATAAATTAAACGATTGATAATTAAAGCGATTTAATAAAAATTTCCTATTGTTTAATCTAGTTATTATTAAAAAATGTTTCTATTCAATACATTGAAATTTCGTTTTAATTTAATATTCTTTAAATTCAATAATATTAATTATAAACATAAAAATTCTTGTTGAGTACTGTAATAGAAATATTACAAGATCATATATTAAATTAAATACTATAGTAAAGGAATTTTCAAAATATAACTATTATTAAATTAATTTAAATAATTTTTATTATATTTTTTCATAAAAATCGATTTTGCTAACTAAAATTTGCGAGAGATAATTTATATTCTTTTAATTTTTTCTATAATTTAAATGCTATAATAATATGCTATAATTTATATTCTTTAAAAACAACATACAAATTTTTCATTAATTTAATTTTAGATTATCTTTATATCAAGTTTATTAAAATAGAAAAATAAATAATAAAATATAAATTGAATATTAAAATAAATATTTTTAATTAAAAGATACAAATCCATCTTAAAAACCCGTCCTTTATACAGAAATTTTATATAACGATTAAATAATAAATTCACTCTAAATTATCATGTTTTATTTAAAATACTTAATTAAAATAATGTATAAAATAAATATAAAACAAGAAATCTCAATCAAAATTAATTATTTAATTTATAATAAAATAATTCTTTAATATTTAATATTTGATGGAAGAATTTTAACCTGTAAATTATTAACTATTGACTACCGTATTTCGTTCTTGATTAATGAAGACATTCTTGGCAAATGCTTTTGCTTTAGTTTGTCAGGCCAATGTCCAATAATTCCACCTCTCCTTTGGCTAACTATTATATTAAAAAATATTTATTTTTGTAAATTGCGCTAAAATGGATAAAGAATATTATTTAAATATTATTTAATATATTAAAAATTTTTAAATTATAGAAATGAAGATATTGGAAAATGCATTAGCTTTTATATGTCGGTCTGCTTCAACTTCTAGAAATCAGGTCATAAAAAAAAACACGTCTAACTTATTTACAACTCATAAAAAGCAAAAAAATCTATTTTAGGAAATGTTAAAACAAGAATCTTAAAAATTTTATAGATTGTTTCTACAGTTTATTGTTTCTACAGATATAAATAAAAAAATCATTTTTTATGGCCGTACACGTGAAAAATACCATAGAAAAATCCATTTTTCAAATAAAACCTGTCAATAAAAATTAGTCTGACAAGAAATTTCCTAAACAAACTGTCAACTGTCAATGAAAAGTTTATGTACGTCAAAGACGATTATATCTAAAAAAATGAATTGTCTGCCCGAATATTCCGTTATAAAAGCAGCCAAATTTTCACAATAGTTATCATTCGTGTTTAATTAAAACTTTTATTAAATTTCTCTCAAGCAATATTTTACAATGTCCAACTCAACTAATAAAAACGGCATGTCTATTTAAAATACTTAAAAAATTATTAAATTTAGGAAAAAATGAGGCTCAAAACTTGAGTGATGACAAAAGTGGTAATTGATATTTTTAAATTAACTTAATTTAAAATTTTAAGAAAATCAAAATAATGATCAGATTGAAGGTAGATAAAATCTTTTTAATATTTTATAATTTCGATTAAGCGTCAATGACTGCTGGTGAATTAGAAGTAATTCGCGAATTTATCAGAGAACAAAGAAAAAAGAAGGAAATAAGTCGTAGGAGATCAGCCGCTAAAACTAGTAGTTCATCATCGAATGCAAGCAAAGTACCAAAACCAAAGAAAACACAGGAAAGTAAAAACAAAATTTCAAAAAACCCATTTGATGAGACTATTAAGGTAAATTCTTAAGGTATAAATTAATTATTTTTTAAAAATAGTCTATCACTGAAAGAGCGAAGTATGAGAAGGACAATGATGAAGATATTGATAATATTCTCAATTATGATATGGAGGAATTGGACACTTCTGATGATCCGGAATCTGATGAAGTGATCGAGCTTGGGGAAGATGAAGCTGAATATAAAAGAATTCGGCTTGAACGTAATTTAATTTGATTATTGAAGCATACTTAAATTTCAGGTCAACAACGTTCAAATCTTATTGTTCCAGAGGCCTTACTTAAGAGGGCACATGTACTTAAGAAACCAAGATCGGGAATCTACATATTTCAATGCACATCTTGTCGTGAAAACCAAAAGAAAAGGGAGACATTTCTTTATAAATCGGGCCATTCCGAGATTTCTGTTCTTACTCTGGAGATTTGTGCCGAAGACATTGATAAAAACATTAACTTAGGGATGCATTATACTTCAAATTGGGGTAAGTAAAATAAAATATAAATTATTAAAAATATTGTTATAGGGCAATCTGTAAAAGATCACAATACCTGTGGACATACATCAAGCTTTAACAAAGGTTTGTATAAAATAAATCTCAATAATTTTTTAAATTAAGCTGCTGGAATTCTTCGCTTTCGCCGAGGTGAAAGTATCGGTACTAACAATGATAAGAAGCTGTTAAATTTGATAAAATTTTGTTGGATCCTTCATCAAGTATTTAAAGTTTAATAATTAATATTATTAAAACTTAAGTGTACACAATGCTCGGAGCATCAACAATCAATGGCATCGGATCTTTTCCTACAAAAATCTGGTGAAAAGTATGAGTTGAATTTTTTGGTAGTCAATAAATTTATTTCTTTTTTAAATTAAGTATTTAGGTTTGTTCCTTCTGCTCCATGGACAATATTGAATACCAGCAAAAATCTTACATCAACTTTAGCAAAAAGAAATAATTATCGACAAATTGATTAAAAATCAATATACAATTGTTGAATAAATAATATACTAAAAAATTTCTTTCTAAATCGTATAATATCGATTCTATTTTTTTAAAATTTCTTACAATTTAATTTTATCTATTTAGATTTTAGGTATTCAGCATCTTTAAAATTTTTTAAATGGACCAACATATTGCTAATAAAGCTATTTGTGAACTCAAAGGGAGCATTAGAAGTTATTCAAGACAAATTATAAAACTTGAGGGTGTTAAACAAGAAGATAATCAACTCAAAAATAATCTCTATAAAGCTTTCATGCGTTTTCATCAGAAACGTTATCCTCTTATATCAACGAGTCGTATACATGAGTATCTGCTTAAAGAACGAAACGCTTTGGCACGTATTGTATGTTTTGTTTAGAGATAAAAATTAAATTGTTTTTAAGGCTGTAACTGAAGTTGTGAAGGAAGAACTATATTATGAGCTTCAAAATCCATCAAGCAAGTTCTGGCAGCAGATAGACATGGAGTCTGCTATTAATATTTGCTACTATGATGAGGATATAAACCAGTTAGTTCTTCCTAAAGAGAGAGAAGGTTTTGATTCAAGTGTTTTAATAATTTATTCAACTTTTAGATTCTCCAGTAATAATTATGCGTAATCAAATGAGTTCAAAGCTTAACATTGTAGAAGAAATTGAAGAAGCAGTGGAAGCAGTTCCGGAAATAAAGGAAAAAGATGGAGAAGATATAAAAGAGACTACAGTTTAAACTTATTAAAATATGGCGAATAAAAATATGATCATTTTTCCCTTATATTAAAAAATTTGTTTTAATACAATAATACTTAACGAATTAATCTTATTAAAAAATTCAGTTTTTTAGATGAGATATACAAAAAACTTTGGAGAATATGGTGTTAAGCATTTTTATAGAGAGGAGGCATCAGAGACTATAAACAGCACAAGATTCAAAATAGGTGTTTTCAGGTATAATATAAATTTTGCTTTAATTCAAGTATTTTAGAAATGTATTCACTGTTACAAATATAGAAGATGCTCCTGAAGGAAGTGATCAGTTACTAGAGGATTTGATTGATTACTTCATTGCAAAGGCAGACAAATCAACGGGTGCGAAAGCTGAAAAATGCTCTATAATTATAAGAAGCGCAGTTCTTGAGAAACCCATCCAAATTCCATATAGAGGTTTAGCCCAAAACACTCCACAAGTTGTTATGGAACAATTAGACTCCGTGGATCAAAGCGGCAAAAGAATGGGAAGGCCGTCTCTTTACAGTCAACCAATCCACATTGAGGTTTGCTATTGAAATTATTAATGATTATCCTTTGTTAGATTGTTATGGGTCCTTCTCACGAGGAGGCTCTGGAGCTTATACAAAAAGGGCAGCGTGGTAGCGGTAGAAAACCTAGAGAAATATTTCAAGGAATAGATAAAAACAATCTTATAGAGGTGTCAATATTTAGGTTCAAAACGAAGATCTTGGAGAACCTTTCAAAAATCATTGCCTATTGTTAGCCGTACAACTTACTTTGCTTTATGTCAACATGGCCAAAACAACAAAGGAAAATAATCATTTTCACAAGCTTGTGAGAGGGAAAGGATCACGTGCAACTTTAAATAGGAGAATGTTGATCAAGGACATGCTTAAACAAATGCAACGACATGGAATAAGATATGCACCCAATTCACGCCATTATAGTTTGGAAGAACATGTCCCATTAATACAAAAATTTCTTAATGAAAGATTTCCTGGTGAATATCGCTTATCCATATTTGGTGAAAACGGCCAAACTCGACCTATGTGGAAGGGACCAGATCGTGCTAAAAAGGATGTTAGTCTATATCTAAAAGATGGACATTATTACGGAATTAGAAAGCTAAATTCATTTTTTGGCAAAAATTTATATTATTGCCTTGAATGTGAAACAACGTACCAAAGAAAAACAGAACACAAACAAACATGTGTAGCAAAATGTCCAAGATGTTGCGGAATTGGTGCAGATTTTCCATGTAAAGAAATCGAGAATTTTGAATTAAAGTGCTTAAAGTGTTCAAACTTGTTCAAGAATCCAAATTGCTACAACCGACATAAAGAGAAAGGAATATGTCAAATGTTTAAAAGGTTTTTTAAATTTAATGCAAAAAATAATTCTGAATCTAGATGCAAAGAATGTGGTCAAATATACCGTCTGAAAAATAATGAAGGGCACGTATGCTTTATTCGCTTCTGTTCTCTTTGTCGATCAATGCACAAGCGTGAAGAACAATGCTACGTTCAGCAAATAGTTCCTAAACAATCTCAAAATTACCTTCTGGTAAATTTTTATTTATAATAAGCTAATTATTTTAGGTCGTTTTTGATTTTGAATGTGAACTCTTATCCCCCTCAAAAAATTTTGATGAATGGACTGATCTAACGTTCATGGATGAAAATTATCAATTGCATCATGTGAATTGTGTTTCAGTAATTTAAATAATTTTAAAAAACGATTAAAATATATTATAGGCTCTGTTATTATGCTCAAAATGTATGCAAAATGATAGATGGAAGGAAGATTTCACAGGTGTCTGTAAAAATTGCGGTCCCGGACTTAAACGAATGCAAAGCTGGACGGGCGCCAATTACTCAAACCCCCTACGTGAATTTCTAAAATGGTTGATCGAAGGACTTGGCAACGAACGTACTGGCCGCACATATGCAATATCGCACTATGGAGGGTTTGTATTTAATTGTTACTTATTTCATTATTTTTAGACGCTATGATATGCATTTGCTTCTGGGTGAATTAATCAAACATTTTGGAATTGAACCAAAGATAACGAGGACGGGAAATAAGCTCTACGAAGTTCTCTTGAAGAAAAAAGGGATCTTCCCCTATATTTCTTTTCGGGATTCTTTTAATTGGATGATGCTCAAATTGGAACAGCTGCCGAAGGCTCTTGGTCTAGAAATTGATGAAGGAGGAAAATCATTCTTTCCTCATGGATGGAATTTTAATAAGAACATGAACGTACATCTAAAAGGATTGCCTGATAAAAAGTATTACTACCCTGATACAATGGGAAAACAAAGAAGGAAGGAGTTTGAAGAATGGTACAATGAAAATAAGAACGAGCCATTTTCACTTTGTGAACAAATTGTCGAATATTGTGAGCAAGATGTAAGAATACTTGCACATGCACTTGTGAAACTTCAAAGGCTGTTTTTTGAACTTGCTACTGAACCTTCTAAAAGAGATGATGTCCTTGTATCGTCAATGACATTGGCAAGTGCATGTCTCCGTCATTTTTGTAAGTAAAACGAGTGAATCGATCTTCCTATTTACCTTCCTGTTTAGGCATAAACTATTTGCAAATTAACCAAATTGGAATGCATTCCAGACAACGGATATCACAGGGATACAAATCATTCTGCAATCTCCTTAAAATTTATTCGATGGCTTGAACATAAAACCGGCCTTCGAATTCAAAATTGGCAAAGTGCGGAAGGCGAGCATAGAATTTCTGTTTCAAACGGAAGTGTTCTGAGACTTGATGGATTTATCAAAGAAAAAAATATAGCTATAGAGTTCCTCGGCTGCGCATGGCATGGGCATGGATGGTAAAATAATCTTTTAATGTTATATTTTATAAATTTAGCCTATATCGTCCACATGAAATTTGTTTGAATGGCAAAACGGCATTGTACAATAAGGACAGTCTATATGAACGCATCAGTTTATTGATGAACGAAAACATACATACCTACATATTTTGGGAGTGCGAAGTAATCAATGCATTGGAGGATGATAAACAAATGGCACTTTACTTCAACGAATTGCCTGACATTGGGCCTTTATTCCCTCGCGATGCTTTTCACGGTTTTAGAAGTTTAATTTTTGGAATTTTTTATATTTAGGTGGAAGAACAGGCCCCTTATCACTTAAATGCGATCTTGAAGATGAAAATGAATACGAAATTTCGTGTTTTGATGTCGTTAGTATATACCCTGCAGTTAACTTTTATGCCTTTTACCCCATTGGTGAGTTGAAATAAAGAATTTGAGTTTCAACCAAATTTAGGTCATCCAGAAGTTTTGGATCTCAATATCGATATAAATTGGTCAAAGCCTGAGGACTTGCGTCCTTATCGAGGAATATTTAAATTCCACCTGACGACTTATATTTGCCAGTAATTCCAGAGAGAATACATGGAAAATTAGTGAGTCTTGTTTAGATAAAATATATTCGTAGATATTTCACGTATGTCACCAATGTGCAATTGAGTTAGAACCAGGTGTTGCTAAACGAAAAGAAAATAAATATAGTAGACAATATGGCAAAAAATGGTGTCAACATAATGATAATCAAAGAGGATTTGTAACCACGACATGTTCAGTGGAACTTGAACTTGCTTTGAGTAGGGGGTATCGAGCAACAAAAGTTTATAGTATTTATCACTGGGAAAAATGGTCTGATAAATTACTTCGTCCATATGTGCAAGACATGATGCGACTGAAAATTGAGGTTTGCCGTATTATATATGCATAATTTTAATTTAAGGCAAGCGGTTGGCCAAGTAGTGTTTTGGCTCCAGAAAATCCCGAATTAGAAGAAAAGCTCAAAAACTTATTTATTGAGCGAAACCAAAAGGAATATGGTATTAAGCTTCAACCTTCAAATATTACTAGAAATGAAGGATTGCGCTATCTAGCCAAAACCTGCAATAATTCAATGTAAGCCAAAATTAGATACATGAATATAAAAATTTAGGTGGGGACGTTGGGCACTTAGATGTAATTTAACTCAAGATTGCATAACAAGTTCTCCTATAAAACTTCATACAGTTCTTAATGATCCAAAGTTGGAAATGGGTGCTATTGAAATGTTGACTCCAAACCTTTACGCAGTCCCTTATCGACATCGACGAGAATTTGTTAGGCCACACGACAAGTACAACATTGTTTTGGCGCTTAATCACAACAGCAACAGCAAGAGTAATGCTTTATGACTATATGGATAGAATCGTGAAAGATAAGAAAAGTAAACTTCTCTACACTGATACAGATAGTTGTTTCTATATGCATAAACGTAATAAGAAACCTCCATTTCGTGTTGGCGATATGCTTGGAATGATGAGTCGTAAATATGAAGAATGGTGCATTCTGTCTTTCTATACAGGAGGATGTAAACAGGTTTTAAAATATTATTTATACTTTTTAAATTTTTCTTAGTATGCATTGAAGATGAAACATAGGGAAAGTGGTGAAATAAAATATATCGTAAAATGCCGTGGATGTTGGGAGCAAGTTGACACACCATTGGATTTTAATCAATTCAAGGTATTTTTCTATAAATATATTTTGTAATTTTTGTTAAGAGAATGGTGGAAGCCTACGGCGAGAAGCTTGATCCTGTTGTACTGAATAGAACACATTTTCAACCTAATTGGCGCCACGGAGAAGTTATAAGTCGCTCCCAAACAAGGCAAAAATTTTTATTAGTTAAATAAAAAAATTTTTTCAGAAGATATGCACCTATATATGATAAAGGACTTGTTGATGCAAATTTAGATTGCTATCCGTATGGATATAGAGCAAATGCTATAAGAGACCCGACTGATTGATTTATATTATTTGAATAAAATTAATACATTAAATTTCGTTTATTAAAGTATTGAATCTTTATATATTTTTTAAAACATTAATATTAATCTTTTTAAATTTTCTAGATTTATTCATTCTAAATGATCAGTGAAGTCAACATAGGTTTTTCATCTTAAAGCATTATTGAAAATAAATTATAGATACGACTGCATGCATGATTGAAAAGTTAAATGTCCAACAACCAGCAAAATTATCACAAAACCCTGAGGAAATGGTTGGAACTCAAAACCAGAAAATTTTTGTTTTTCATACGCAACGATGTGGTTTTGATAATCGCTTTATTTCGGAATTCACTAGTCTTGGGAGAAAATTCAGCACTATTGACCAGTATTTTGTTTGGCAAAAGGCTCGATTCTTTGGTGATTTAGAAATTGCCTCCGAAGTGTTAGTTCTGCGAAACCCTCTTACAATCCGAAGAATTGGAAAGCGCATACGTGAGTACAATCAACAAGAGTGGTATTCAGTTCGCAACAAGGCAAATTTTTAATTATACATTAATATTTAATATATTTTTAGGTAATGTATACAGGATTATGGGCCAAATTTACTCAGAATATACAACTATTTAATCAACTGCGTGAAACTGGTGATGGCCTTATTACTCAAGCCTCAGAACTTTATTGGAGCAATGGATTAAGTCCAACATGTAAGGGACTCAAGGATCCTAGCCGTTGGGAGGGTGAGAATAATCTTGGCAAACTATTGATGGAATTAAGAAGTGAACTTAACTCAAGTATTTATTGATTACTTTAAAAATATTGAAATAGAATTGTAAATTTTATTCTGTGTTAAGTAAATTTCCTCTTCTGTTTTTGCTCCTGTAATAATACACTTTCCAGTTGTGAATAGTAGAATTACTGCATTAGATTTCTCGAGTCTTAGACACATGCCTGGGAAAAATTCAGGGTTATAGGAAATGTGCCTCGCAAGCCATAAAGGTGGATAAATCCTCATATAATCATATAGGGCTTAAATAAAAAATATTTTAGTTTTTAAAAAATTGTACCTGGTAAATTTAAATGTCCTCGAAAAGCAAATGATGAAACAACATTTTGTATACCAAATCCATGAATATTTATTTTTAATGGAGTCGCTGCGGAAATAATTTGAAGAAAAGTTCGCATCGCAATTTCTGAACATTTAATAGATTTTGTTCCAACACAAACAATTCGTCCATTTGAAAATAATAAGGCTGTAGCGCGAAGAGGCTCATGAATTTTAAATGTTAGAGCAGAAAAGCGCTGAGGACGATATTTAGCATAAGGAATTATAGCTGCAAGAATATTAAGATCCAATTTATTGTTTCCCTCAAGCAGACGCGCTGTAGCTACTACATTTTGAATAACTGCTTTCTCGTACATATTAAAAAAGTATTTGGTTCAAGCGCAACCTTAGGTTTAATTATCATTCAAATTATAAATAATATAAATCTTAGCTACGCTTAAACCAAACACTCTTAAATATAAGAATAAAGAATTAATCCACTAAGCCATAGTCTTGGCTATTATTAGGCTCTATATAAATCATGATAACCCGTTATAGATAAAAATGTTCAATGCACCTTTTACTATGGTTATTTCCGGTGCCACAGGCAGCGGAAAAACCCAATGGCTAATGAAATTTTTAGCCAATTGTGAACAACTTGTTGAACCCCCACCAAATAAAATGTTATACTGTTTTGGCGAAATGAACGAAAATATATTTAAACTAAAAGAAATGGGAATTACAACATATAATGGCGTTCCTGAAGTCGACCTAATTAAAGAACACCAATTATTAGTTCTAGATGACTTAATGCTAAATATTCCAGGTGAGTTTCTTGATTTACTCTTTACGCGGGGATCGCATAACTGGGGTGTAAGTGTAATATTTGTAACGCAATCACTTTACGGACGAGATATAAGGACCGCACGTGCAAATGCCCATTATATTCTTTTAACAAAAAATCCTCAAGGATTACTCCAGGTTCGCACCCTTGGTTCTCAGCTTTTCCCAAAAATGTTGAACTATTTTCTTGAGGCATATCGTGATGCTACTAGTGATAGATTTTCTTATTTACTCATTAACATGCATCCAAGTACAGAAGAAAATTTGCGACTATCCACTAAAATATTTCCAGGTGAAAAAACTACTATATATTTGCCTCTATAATATATAAGTACTCCAAACATCAATAAATAAAGAATGACCACGTATAACTATAGTCCATACGTTAAAGAAAATTTTGAATTTTTACAGCGTTTATCTAAAACATCCTCGGATAAGAAGAAAAACGCCTTGATTCTCTCAGCTAGTGCAGATCAAATTTTAGCAATAGTGGAAATCTGTGCTAATATTTTAAAGCATAATTTTACTCTAAATAGAAGACAGCGCAAAAAATTAGTCCAATTTGCTGACTTCTATAGGGCTATAGCACGCACACGTACAGAAAAAAGCGCTCGAAATCGTATACAACAAGGGGGTAGTGCTGCTCTAGCTGCTATACTTGTACCTGTTTTAGGAGCTTTAGCGGAACATATTATCCATAGATTCTCACAAGAATGAAGCATACAAAGAAAATGATAATGGTTCCTGAAAGTGAGTATCTTGCTCTTCTAGGCATGATTAAAGGGAACGACTTTTTACAAACAGAGAAAGCACAAGCGGACGTTGAGATCAAAAAGACATTGGATGATCCTAAAATTTCCGAAGATGTAAAAGCAAAGAAATATAATTGGTTATATAAGAAACGTCGTCAGCTCAAACATGAGTTGGAAAATCGCCCTCAGAAGGTTATTATCGATGAAGGAAAAGCAGCTAGCGCTCCTGAAGTTGCACCTTACTTGCAAGAAAGTGCAACACCGAAACCTAAGTTAATACAGGCTCAATCAAGTTCTAACGACGAATATCAGACTGACTCAGAAGCCCCGCCCTCGTCTAAAATAAAAAGAAAAACACCATTTAAAGGAATTATTTCAAAACGATATTCAAAGGACCTGGAAAATTACGAAAAAGATAATGCTGAAAAATTTAGAATACATAAGAATGGAACTTTTGAATCCAATGTCAAAGGAAGGTTGGTAAAGAATAGTAATTTCTCAGAAGTGCTCGAGTATGTACAAGGAGATATAGCATCACCTCCTAAAGGTTTCAGTTTTCTATATAATCGATTATCTAAGGACCCATTAGTTAGAGAGTGATTCGTGAGACACGCGGAGAGACTAGTACAGAGGAAAGTTCTGGAAGTCAATCAGGGAGTGGAAAAAGAAGGGTTATTGTAAAAGTCCCAACTATAAATTTGCGAAGAAAAAATAAATTTATTCCAAAAATATGGGAAAAGCTTTAGATACTTTCTTAGAAAAAATATATTATTCACTAAAGTCTCCGGCCTCATACGCGGGAATCAACCGCGTTTATGAAGAAGCGAGGCGTACATATCCAAAAATAAGGCTAAAGGAAGTTTATGATTTTTTGCATACGCAAAGGGTGTATACGCTGCATAGACCATCAAGAAAAAAGTTTCCAAGGCTAGTCACACGACCAAGTGGCCTACACACAGATTGGCAGGCTGATTTAGCAATATTTGATCAGTTAGCTAAATATAATGACGGTAACAGGTACCTTTTAGTATGTATTGATGTGCTGAGTAGAAAGATTTTTGCAGTACCAGTTAAAACCAAGAGATCCGAAGATATGATTGAAGCCTTTGAAAAAATTTTCCATCTTTCTGATGGAATCTTGCCTCATAAATTATATACCGATCGAGGTTTGGAATTTGAAGCTAAAAAAATGAAAGAATATTTTAAATTCAAGGATATTGATAAGCGTGTAGTTTTTAGTCCGGATGTTCACGCTTCAATGGCAGAAAGGGCAAATCGCACAATAAAGGAAAGATTATATCGATACTTTAGCGAAAAATACACACTACGTTGGGTGGAAGCTATTCAACAAATTGTTTCAGGAATAAATTCAAGCGTTAACCGTGTCACAGGTGTTACTCCTAATTCAGTTACTTTTAAAAATTCTAGAAAATTATTTGACAGACTATATAAGGTTACTGATATTCCTATTAATAAATCTACTAAATTAGAGAAAGGACAAGTTGTTCGCATATCAAAAGAAAAGGGTAAATTCGAAAAAGGATATTTACCCAACTATACAGACGAACTGTTTCGCGTACATATCATAAACGACACGCATACACCTATTACATATAGATTGAAGGATCTTGAAGACAATCTGATTGAAGGAATATTTTATAGAGAAGAGTTAGTACCAACAAAAGAAGATACAACTCATCGTATTGCAGAAATTCTGAAAACTCGTACCACACGCACAGGGATAAAAGAACACTTTGTGCGTTGGATTGGATATAAAGATATTCATAACAGTTGGATAAAAGATAGCGATATCGTTAGACGATAAGTATGGATTCATTTTATGTTATTTTACCATCAAATACAAATAGTGTTGATGGAAATACTACATCAAGATTTACGGTACGAATGCCTGATACTCTTGAGTTAGATTCAAGTTGGACTGTGGCACTATCAAATATTATATATCCTTTTTCCTTTTCTTTACTTGGGGATTCAAACGAACAGGAATCTATAACTGTTTTTCGTAGATACGGTGATAAACTTTTATCTATACGAATTGAGCTACCTGATTTATCATTTGCCTCAGAGGAGGCATTGGAAGAAGCTATAAATGCAGTTTTACTTGATACGTGGAAAAAGGAATTGGAACGCGAAAGATTAGAAGAGGAACTAAAGCGCGAGGAGAAAGAAAATGAAAAAAGAAGGCAAGAATTGCTTGCTGTGGGAATGGTGTGGGAACGAAAAAGAAGAGCAGTTCTGTCTATAATAGAACAATTTGATACTCATGGTTATTTCGATCTTAATACTGATGAACTAAATGCTTTTATCAGGTTATATACTGAAAATAATGCTGCAGTCGGTCCTGAGGTTATGCATTTGGGTAGAGAGGTAGCAGAAGTAAGCGGTAAAAATATTCGAGTTACTCCTCCGGCCTATCAAAAAGAACTTTATAAAGAAATTATAAATAAATTTATTATTTCTCAAAGGAGTCAATTATCTCTTTCTGAACAATTAATTAAAACTGGTTATTTTGATATGCCAAAGGATACCGCTTATAATTTTATCAAATTTTTGGGCAAAGGGGGAATTACTTTGCCACCAATAAGCCCTGCGCCTAATGCGCTTGACGGTATAGAAAGGGTCCGATTTCACCCACGCATTGAACATAAAGAAAGGCTCAAACAGGCAATCGAAGAATTTATTAATCTTCCCAAACCCAAACAACAAGAAACTTTTGATTCAAAGGACAGTTCCATTGAAATGGTTCGTTTAAAGCCACAAAGCGATCAAAAGGATCTATTTATTAGTGCAATTAAAAACTTTTTGGCCCAGGAAGAGGAAACAGCTGAGACGTCACCTCCTACTAAGACAGTTAAACAAAATGATTTTCCCAAACAAACAAAGGCCGCACCAGAAACTTCTGATTCACAAGCAGAATCTCAAAAAACAGAGACTAAAGAAACAAAAAGACAAGAAGTTGTACCTGTTTTTTCCTTTGATGTTGTCTCGAGACAGCTGAAAAAAGATGGTAACTTTGATATGCCAAAGGACCTTGCTTATAAATTTATAAAATATTTGAACAATAAAATTAAGGGTGCACAACTTCCAGATGTGTCTCTCGTTACTGACAGTTCCATTGAAATGGTTCGTTTAAAGCCACAAAGCGATCAAAAGGATCTATTTATTAGTGCAATTAAAAACTTTTTGGCCCAGGAAGAGGAAACAGCTGAGGCGGCTCCTCCCTCTAACGATCGAGCCCCTGTTAAACACACTGTTGTTCCTGAATTGCCTGAGGAAACTTCCCAGCCTAAGGCTCCACCTCCTTCTACAAAGACCGTTCCAACCCCTGTTAAACAAACAAATGTTCCTGAATTGCCTGAGGAAACTTCCCGGCCTAAGGCTCCACCTCCTTCTACAAAGACCGATCCGTTTAAACAAAATGATTTTCCTAAAGACAAATCCCAACCTGAGGCGCCGCCTCCTCCAAAGCCCGACCCGGTTAAGCAAAATGAAAAAATAAGTTCTCCTCCACAAGATATTCAAGAGACAACAACACCAGAGACTACAATAACTGATCAACCTAACGAAACTGAAGAAATGCTTACCTCTTCTGAGGTCACTATTAAAATTGAAAATCTAGTGTCTCTGAATGAAAAAGTCACTCATACTTCTGAGGCTCCGAATAAATCATCGTCCCCTTCTGAACCGCCGACCACTATCCCAATTCCTGAGAAAGAGGAGGAGTCGAAGATACAAACGGAGGCTTCGACCATTTCGGCCCCCAAAGAAAAAGTTATAGAGACTCATTCTGATGATAAAACCCCATTAGATGGAAAAATTACACCGCTTTCACAAGTGCAAGAGATTGTTGAAAAACCACATCTAACTGATGAACAAAGAACCCTTTTAGATAAAGCTGTCCGTGCAGCTACTCGCGCCTGGAAAGATAGTGTAGCATTGGCCGATAAGACACAGGAAAACATGGAACAGGCTGATGAATACTGGAAGAAAGCACGTTTTAAATTTGCATTAAAGGATATGATAATAACATTGAAGGGATCGGGTGAAACAGTACATCTAAGAAAAACGCCTGAAAATATTCTCGAATGGGTTAAAGCTCAACTTATATTGTTAACTAATCGTAAAGTTTTAATTGATGATTGGACGTTAGAATGCTTAACTTATGGTAAAAAAGCTTCCGAAGCACAGTTAGAAGTAAAAGCGGCTGAAGCAAGCGGAGATGTTCAAGAGGCAAGAAGAGCAGCAGATCGTGCAAAAAATGCATATGCTAAAGTTGAAGAGGCCGCAAAGCAAGTTGAAAAATCTTTTCAAGGGCAGAAGGAACTTGCATTACAAATAATTAATAGAGTTGATGAAGAACTTTCTAAACAAGATGCAGATAGAAAATCAGCTCCCGTTTCAGTAAATAAAATACATAAGGAACATGTTTTACCTACAATAACTGAAGAAGAAGAAGGGGAAGCGTACTGGAAGGCCGACTTAAACATTCCTACGCGTGTTATAATTGATGAAGTAACTTTTCTGGCTTCACAGACTTTGGCTCCTCAGTCAAGCGATATAGATTCGGAAACAACAAAAAAAGAAAAGCCTGAAGCTAAACAAGATAATACAAGTAAAATGCATTATGCAGAATATGCATATCCTCCAGAATATCAAAAAATGCTTTTGCATTTCTCAAACTTAGAACTTGCAGATCCCAAATACCAATGGGTTTCTATACATTATAGTAGAATGCATAAACGTTTCTATGTTTTTCTCCAAGGAAACGTACAATATATTAAATTAAGTCCCCAGCTTGCATATACTCTTGGTTTTAATTCCGAGACTGTCCACAGTGGACAGGTTGCAAAATATATGCCAGACATATCTGGAGGTGTTCGACAATTCTTAGTTTATGCACCGAAACTTGTGGAAAACAGTATAATAGGGAATGTGACTGCCCCATTATTAAGAGTTGTGAATGTAAATGGTAGACCAGGCGAAAGTGTTTCAGAAGTATATATGACTGAACATCATCATCGTTTATTAGGTAAACGCCATCCTGACATTACTATCGAAATACGTACCTTAACAGGAAAACTAGTAAAATTCCATTGGGGAACCTGTATATTAACATTACACTTTCAACGTTCACTATTTTAGAAAATGACACACGTTGATTTAGATCTGGATAAAATTGATTGGGAGCCTTTTTTGAGTTCTCAAGTAGGTGGGGGAAGATCAGACATGCTTGATGGAAATCGTTATTTCCAAGGAACTAGATATCAAAGAGGATTTGGAGTACTTGGGGCTGTAGGTCGCTTTTTAATGCCAATCGTTAAAAATATAGCTACTAGTGCGGGACAAGAAGCTGTAAATGCTGGGAAAAATATTCTTGAAGATGTTTCACAAGGACGTTCTGTTAGTGATGCATTGAAACAGCACGGAAGTGAAGGTCTTCAAAAAGTTGGGAAAAAGCTTCAACAATGTGGAAAAGGCAAAAGAATGCGAAAGAATATACAAAATCTTATCACAAAAAATAACCGTCGACGTTATAGAGACCAACTTAGTTTAGAAGACATCTGAGTATATAAGTATTAAGGTATTAGATTTCACCAATCAAAATGACGACTATAAAGAAAATTGACAAGGATAGTTCTGAAGGGGTTGATAATCGCCTAACTTTCTTCTCTATTCCATCAACAAATGTTGGAATTCAACGTTCGGCATACAAAGAATTGCTTCCCCTCAATGCTCTTAATCAATCTGCAGGGCCATTTATTTTTCGCTACTTTGGCGATTCACTCTACCTTGATTTGAGTAAAACATATTTCAGTCTTGTATTATCGCTTGAACGAAAAGCTGAAGGAGAATGGGTTCCTATTACAGACGGTTCAAAAGCGGATTTCAAGGGGGATAGTTTTACGGGCGTTGCTCAATATTTAGGTTTAACATGGATTCGTCGCCTAACTCTTTCTATCAATGGTATTCAATGTTATGATTCTGGCATTCACTATGCATACAGAAGCCTACTTCTTCATGAACTCGGCGCAAATCGTGAGGTGAGTAAAGGTCTTTATGAAGCTTCACTTTATTATAAAGATGCTGTTGATAAAGATGATGTTGAGGGTGCAGGCTTCAAGGCTCGTGCGTCACGTTTTGCTAATGGCCAAACTTGCAGATTATTCTCACATTTGGATTATGATATGGCAAGACAAAACCAGCTTTTAATCCCAAATAGTGATGTGCTTTGGACAATTTACAAAAATACTGATGAATTTCTTATACACACTCCAAAATATCGCAAAACAGCTGGAACGGATCCTGTAAGTAACACAAACACTTATCGACTACGTCTTCATGATATGAGAATTTTTGTTAAACAAGTTGATTTAAGTATGTCACTAAATAATGCTATTGCTAGACATTTAGAACAGTCGCCCGCAAAATATGCTTATAGAAAAACGGAAATTCGAAGTGTTTTTCTTGGAAAAGGTCGGCAGGAAATTACACATGCAGCGTTCACCAGTACGTGCCCAAGACGTTTAGTTATTTGTTTTGTAAGCTCTCCAGCATATACTGGAAATACTGCCTTATCCCCTTTCACTTTTGAGCATGCAAATTTGCGATCTGTTTCGGCAGAATTTGGTGGATTCCAATTTCCCGCTGTTCCTTATGATCTTGATTTTTCCAATGACAGCTTTGTCCGAGCTTTTGTTGACATGTATGTAGGAATGGATCTAGATGCATGGCCAAATTCTGATCAAAGAACTCTCGGTATAGGGATGAAAGAATTTTCAAAATCATCTTGTTTCTTTGTTATATCTATGACTTCGACACTTGAGGACACTAATGGCTTAGAACTTATTAGGCAAGGAACAACTACCGTACGTTGTTTGTTCAATCAGCCTGTAAAGGATGAGGGATATGAAATGATAATTATGGGAGAGTTCGATGCTATAATGTCCATAAATGCAGACCGTGTGTTGAGTACCGATGGATCTGTATAAGATGAACTCTCTACAAATAGAAACTATATTAAAAAGATATCTTAAAAATAGATTTATTGGTGTTTTCTCTTCTAACAATATTCCGAATAGAGAATGGAATAAACCTTTTTGTTTTGTAGCAAACACTATGCGTAAAGGAACTGTTGGGGAACACTGGATTGCTTGTTATTCCGAAACTCCAACTACAGTAGAATACTTTGACTCATTTGCAGAAGAACCAAATTGTGACATGAGACAATCCATGCTTGGTCATTTCTCTATAGTGAAACAAAATAAATTTTCTTTACAATCTCCTCTATCTGATACATGTGGCCATTATTGCATCTACTTTCTTATATTACGTTCAAAATACAATTTCTCTTCAACTCTACAAAAATTACATTCGATTCCACCTGGAGGTCGTGACATAGTCTTAAGACGATACGTGGAACACCTTTCGTATATAAGATAAAGAATAATACTTTATTTTATTAATAAAATGAAATTTTCAATTCTACTTATCTTTTTCCTGTTTAATACAGTATTATCTACAAATGACAGTAATATTCTGTTTCCAATGCATGGTCCCTTTCCTCCAAATGTAAATGCTTGTTTTACTATTGACGCTGCTCATGCGCTTTCTATTGGGCCTGCTATATCACCAAACAAGGATATTCTTCTAATGATTGCATATATTTTGGATTTGGGTTTATTATTTGTTCTAGCTGTTTTATTCAGGGTACATGCAAATATGCGTAAGAATGGAAATGCTGGGATGACAAGCATTCGATTTTCCAAAGGTCCTCTTGGTATATAAGAGAAGGAGTTTAAAGAGAAGGGGAGCTTTAATTTATTTTGAAATGCGTACAAACGACAACATGCCTGAACCATCGCAAATAAGTCCTGCAGTTAGTTTAACTCCACTTATTCAATTACTTTGTCGTTTCAACGGAGGATGTACGCCAGAATCACTTCATCGCGAACTACGTAAAAAATATAATGAGAATGTCAGTTACTTGCAAACTCTTACATGTCTGACTAATGAAGATGTTGCCCTGTCAGGAATTGGCCAAAGAAATTTTACGGAAAATAGAAAGAAGGCACTAATCACAAATCACCTAAAGCATCGACAGATAGAAATTTATCCAAGCAAATTAACGAAGATGGATGCAGATCATGTATTTGCTCTACGTGGCTACTTGCGCGTTACTATAAGACAATATTTTTATGTTCGGCATCGAATAGACCTTGTCTATCCTCAGTTACCATTGGTATGCGTTGTTGGAGGAAGGAGGCATCAATATTTCTACCCGCTTGAATGTATCGACGTATTGGAAACTGTGGAACAATCAGAGAATGGAAGTTTATGAACTATATAAATGATTTTTTATTTTTTGTAAAATGCACATTTATTTTTATTAGTAATTTTACAAATAAAAGTTTATATGATGTTTTTTAAAATATTTATTATTACTTTGTTAGGATTTGTCAAATGTGAAGATAAAATATGGAGAAGAACTCCTCCTCCGATTCCTATAACTTCTCCAATACCTCTTGTAAATAACGAAGATAAAGTATGTAGAAGGACTCCTCCTCCGATTCCTATAACTTCTTCTCCAATACCTCTTGTAAATAACGAAGATAAAATATGGAGAAGGACTCCTCCTCCGATTCCTATAAGTTCTCCAATACCTCTTGTAAAAAATGAAGACAAAATACGGAGAAGAACTCTTACTCCTATTTGTCGAACTCCTGCTACATTAAACTGCGAAGATAAAATATGGATAAGAACTCTTACTCCTATTTGTCGAACTCCTGCTCCGATAACCAGCGAAGATAATGCATGGAGGAGAATGGATGCTAAAGAAACCTTATTCCGTCGCACTCCTACTCCAAAACCTTACATAGAGTTTTCAGTTCACAAAGACCTTGCTTTACCAAAACACTCAAATTTTCAAAGAAAGTCATGGTACGGTAATTGGTTTTATTGGGATGAAAAAAATAAAATTTATACAAGTATGATATATGGTGCACCGACGATACCTAGGCCAACTAATCAATCGGATTATTCAATATGGGAGTTCCTCGAGGAACCCCCTTTCTCCAGTGTTATAGATTTTTTCAAAAATTTATTCTGAAAAAAATTTCTCTCCCCTTGTAAAAATTATAAAATTATTGCTGATTTAATTAAAAATAAAATAAAAAATAATAAAATACAAAAAAACAAATAAAAAATAATAAAAAATAAAATAAAAATATAAAAAATAAAATAAAAAATAAAAACTAAATTAAAAAATAATTACATGTATTATAAATAATTGTAGTAAAATATTTATTTAAAATTTTGGAATGCCTCAAAAGGTTTTGGTTAAAAAATATTTTATAGAAATGTTTGCTCCTGTTTTAAAACATTTTTAAAAACAAATTAGAAAAAAATGTTTTAAAACTGGGGTTTGTTTGAAAACAGTTTAGTTTGCACAAGTTTTACACCTTTTTACAAAAAATAAAAAAAGGTGTAAAACTCGTGTATATACTACTATTCTATACATTCTATTGAACATACTGAAACCCTTTGACAAAGTTATATTTATATAGTATCTCTATTATGTAATAATAAATATTCTAAAAAAATATAATTGAAATAAATTGTATAAGTGATCTTAAATTGATTTGTCACAAACTGTCATAACTTATTCTATACATTCTATTGAACATACTGAAACCCTTTGACAAAGTTATATTTATATAGTATCTCTATTATGTAATAATAAATATTCTAAAAAAATATAATTGAAATAAATTGTATAAGTGATCTTAAATTGATTTGTCACAAACTGTCATAACTTATTCTATACATTCTATTGAACATACTGAAACCCTTTGACAAAGTTATATTTATATAGTATCTCTATTATGTAATAATAAATATTCTAAAAAAATATAATTGAAATAAATTGTATAAGTGATCTTAAATTGATTTGTCACAAACTGTCATAACTTATTCTATACATTCTATTGAACATACTGAAACCCTTTGACAAAGTTATATTTATATAGTATCTCTATTATGTAATAATAAATATTCTAAAAAAATATAATTGAAATAAATTGTATAAGTGATCTTAAATTGATTTGTCACAAACTGTCATAACTTATTCTATACATTCTATTGAACATACTGAAAATTTAATTATTTTAGGAATTTAATTTCTATGCCCTTGAACTTTAAAATTTTCTTTATTATTTTCATAAATTTTTTCATAAAAACAATAACTACTCGCTAAAATAATGGTTAGAGGCATCCAAAACCGAAAATTTTCCAAAACTCTAGACCAAAACTTTCCCTCAAGATCAAGACCAAAATTTTACAATATTCAAGAATAATTTTTTGTTCCAAAGGATTTATACTCTTTTAAAATTTATTTACTGTTTAAAATATAAACAAATCAGAATCAAATCATAATTTCAAATTTCTGTCTAAATATATATTTCGCAATGTCAAATAAATTCTCTCTCCCAACATAAAAGGGAAATAAATAATAAATAGATTGATTTTAATGTCTATTAATTTATAAGTGTTTATAAAAATAAAAATTATTTATCGGATAAAGTGCAAATTTCATTCTCGAGAATTAATAGCGTAAATAATTTTATTTTTTTAATATTTCTTAATTTTTATTATTATTTCTGATAAAATTTCAATGATTCAGTAAATAGTTATACTATTATTATCAAATATTGGGTAAATTAACTCCTAATACATTTTTATTTTAAGAGTTACCGTTCATTCCCTTTTAGCTATTTTATTCGTCATATTCAATTTCCCTCTTTCTGTTCCTTTATTTATTTAAAAATTCTGGCTAAAACATTTATCAACTTCCCATTTCCGTACATTTTTTTTGATAACCTCTCCGCCAGGGTTGCGGTCTCCAAAACACCTAAACATGGCGCGCAAGCCAAAAATTTTTGGTTAGCATACATTTTTGGGGTAAAAACTCTCCGCCCTATTTTCTCATTTATAATCAACTCTCCAACATAATTATTTTCATTTGAACTAATCTTAAGCATGTTTTTATTTGGCCCAATTCGTAACGATCGACATTTTACTTTTAACTAATCAGGTTTTTCTCTGGACTTCTCACCACTTTTTGAGATCTAATTTTATCATTTTAATTTTAGTATAATGATAATTCCACAACTTTTTCTTTTAATTTTATTAAAAATTGTTTTTTGTTGGTCAATTGATATTGAATTAATAATTGACGAGGATTTTTTAAAAACTCGTCATTATAATTATTTGATTAATTATAAAGAAGGAAAAAATCAAAATTTGAATTGTTCATTTAAATATAATTTTGAAAATAAAGAAATGATATTTTGCGGTCATTTAAATAATAACCTTGGAAATAAAAATAATTTTATATTTTATAATGTTCAAAATGAAATTATTTCAAATATTATAGAAGGTGAGATAAACAAAAGGTATTATGATGCTGAATTTATTATTGAATTGCCCAATTATTCTATTCTACGAAAATATATTTCAATGGCAAAAAATCAGGCTAGATTATTAAAATTATTTTTTAATTATTTATCAAAAAAATTTTTTTAAATTTTTCAATTAAAATTTTAAAATTTTTCGGAATCCCATCCTCAACCCTGAAAATTACATATTGCCTGTCTCTAATCATTAAATTATTTTTAGTCGTTATATCGAAAACTTTATTCAAATAATTTTGATTACCTCAATAATATATTTCACATCTCTATTTTGACGAAAAATGAGGATTTAAATTTAAAGAATGAGAATATCCAAAATAAAATAATTTTTTATCAAAGAGAATATTTGGAAAGTTTTTGGCAAGAAATTAATTTAAATGCAAGAAAATTGGAATTAATAGAGAAATTAAATATATTAGAGCCTAAAATTAATTTAAAAGACTTACAAGATAAATTTATTAATGAAATTAAAAATTGTTATTCAAAAGTTTTAAATAATTCTTCTAAAAGTATAATTTTTAAAAGTTGGTTAATTAATAGTTTAATTATTATTAATTATTTATTTATTAGTTATAACTTTTCGTTAAAATCCCTTCCATAAATCACAGCGATATTTAAAGTTTTTAACTTCATTCCCGTTACGGGATCTGGAAATTGATTTTGCTATACGAACCAGGTCCGGCCGGAGATTAAGAAAAACCATGGAAACCTTAAACGGATTCCGAAAAATTCAACATTTTAATTTTCGGAATTTTTCTTTCTAAATTATAAAAACATCTACTAGTTTAAAGTACAAGACCCGATGACTTCAGGTGCTAAAATCAATGGGTTAACAGTTTTGTTCTGAGAAAATCACTAAAAGTTCTTTCCTAAATGTTAGGCCTTAAAAAAGACATGTAAAAAATAATTAACATAAATAAAGGATTGATCAGACAAAATATTTAAAACATTTATTTAAATATTTCATTAAGTATTTTTAAATTATTTCAGAAAAATTCACATTTTACCTAAGCAAGTTTGAAGCAAAAACAATTGTAAATGATATAAAATCTTTTTTAAAAAGTGTTGATCAATCACGTCACAATTCAAATATTTTGTCATCAATTTTTAGAAGTAAAAAGATTTCAGAAAATTTTTGGAAAATTGTTAATAAATTAGAGGAAATCAAAAGAGATGGGAGAGAAAATCTTTTGGATGATTTAAAAAATGTGGGGAATGGTTTGCTACAAAAGCTTGGAAGGCAATATAAGGGTAGGCTTTAAAATTATCGTTTATCTAAATTATAATCATTATAAATAATAAAAGTATAAACAATGGGAATGCCATTTTATCCCCTTTCAAATACACGTTTTGCCTTTATCCCCTTAATTATACTCACCCACAGTTTTGAACCAAAGGTATCAACCCTACTTTAACAACTTTTGAGAAATCCCTTTTAGAAAAAGTCCCAATACATTCATTCTAGATATAATGACCATTCTCATTTGATGTAATTACTTTAGCAAAAAAAGGATCTCAGGGATGGTCCCTTTCAAATGTTAGGCTTTAGTGGAAGGGTCAATACAGTCAACATCGATTGACTTTATTAACAGAGATTTTATTTATTTATTAACATCGATTGATTTTATTAACATTTGCTTTATATGTTCAAAAACGTTAATGTGATTTCTATCTTTCTCAGAAATATTTAATAAAACTCAGATCCATTTACTTATATTTAGCAGTATTATTTTATATTAATCAAAATTTACTTTAACAATTTATTTTTAAAAAAATTTTTTAAAGAAGAATACAAAAGAAGACAAAATTTCTCATTTAATCAAGTTAAAGAACGCATGGAAATTATGTTCAATTTCCGTATAATTTTGGAGTTATACAACCCTTTATCAAAAATTTTAAAAATTTATGATAATTATTATGAAAAAATACAAAAAGAATTAATTAAAATAATTGAAGAATGTAAACATCCAAAATCTTTTTTTAAATTTCCTTTAATGAAAGAAAATTTAATGAGCGATTTTAAAACAAATTGCATTTATGTTTTACAAAAATATATTAACGGAAGAATTTATGTGAAAATTATTTGAATTAAAAAGAATTATTAAAATATTAAAAAGAATATATTTAGAAAATGTTAAGAAAAGAAAGTTTATATAAAAGAAATATTTTAAGTCTATCTTTAATCTTGTTTTCAAGTTATAACTAGAGCTTCCCAAAACATGCAACAAAAACGCAAAATATGCGCATATATATGCAAAGAAAAAGCTCAAGATATGCACTGAACTCTTAAAATTTTGCCTAAATATTCAATAAATATGCGGCATAAAAAGCAAAATATTTACTTAAGAATTAAAATTTATATTAAAAATGTTAAATTTATAAAGTAGAATGTGAAATAGTTTTCGAAAAATTACAAATTTTGTTATAAATTTAGGCAAAATTCTCAAAAAATGCCAAAGTATGCACAAATTTTGGTAAAAATATGCAAAATATGGCAAAATATGCACCGATATGCAAATAGGCGCGAAAGTCGCAAAAATATACATTAAGAACCGGGTCCTAAATTCTTCGGACCAACGTAAAAACACCATTTTTGAGCTTCTCTATTCAAGGCATATCCGCATTTAAGCTCTTAAGCTCTAGTCATAAATAATTATTTACTAATTTTTTCCTTCGCATGATAAAACAATTTTTATTTTTGAAATTTTAGCATGATAAAAATATTTAAATTTTGGTTTGTTAACCAAAAATAATTTTACCATAATTTGTAAGTTCGACGCATCTTAATAGTGAAAGAAAATCATGTCAAAAATGAAGTTCATGGTCAAGCAGTACATTCACATGAAGGATGTATAGTCAAGCAGTACGAGTGACCATTTCTTCAATTTATTCTTTTGGACGGTTCAGTGCATTGATTTCCTCGTTTCTTTTTTTTTTTATTTTTTAGCAATAATTTTTCCCATCAATTATTAATTTTTATTTAGGTTATTTGTTGTATATACCTCATTTGAAATGAATAATGTTGTGGTTGTTTTAGAGATAAAAATTTTTAAATTTAAATAATAAAATATTTCTATTTTTTTCGTTTTCTTTTTCAATATTAATTCAGGAATCTTATTTATTTACATTTTAATTTATCAAAAATGAATTGTTCAAAACTTCCAAATATTTCTTCTGATCCTTTAAATTTTCTCAATGTTGATCAAAAAACTAATTTGCTTTTAGAACCAGGTTTTTTGTTTTTAATTAATTTGGCATTTAATTGAGACAGGGTTTTAACCTTATTTGACAGTTTTTTCATATTTTCTCTTAGATTTCTTGTTTATAAATTTGTGAGGTAATTTCATTTTTTTCTTATGCTTGTCTCGGTCACTGTTGACATTTACTCTGGTTTTCCTTTATTTTTATTTTTTAGAGCTATTTACTTTCTTTGGTTTTTTCTTGACATTAATGTAAGAATTATCCAACCCCTTCAGCAGTTTATTTTCTTTGTGGTCCAGGCTTGGACTTTTTTTAGAGTTTCATTATCTACTCACCACTATATATTTTCCATATAATTAATTTTTTTTAATTTCAGTTCGTGTGGCCGAATTTTCTTTGGATAACAACCGTCGCCCTGTTCTCGGCCGTTCCAAAGCTCGTTATTTTTATGAACCTGCTCTAGGCAAAGGAAGGAAAATTCCAATTAAAGCAAAATTATCTGATGGCTACAACAAAGATATAATTAAAGAAAGAGAAGATGATGGACTTATTTTTTTGACTCGTTGGATTTCTTCAATGGCACCTCCAAATAGTATTTTAAAAGAGGTTTTTTTTGAATTTTTAGAGATTTTTTTGGAAATTTTTGAAATTTTTAGAAAATTCATGACTGCGATTTTGTTATTTGTCGTGGAACTCTTTTACGTTTGATGACTTCTTGTTATGATTCTATTCCACATTCTGTTGGTATGAAACTTGTTTGTTGCAAATTTAAAGGTTTCAGATTTTTTTTCCCTTTTTTTATAGACAAATTTTTGGATTATTTTTGACAATTAATTTTTTTATTCCTTTCATGTTTCTTTTCCTTTGAATTCATTTTCATGATATTTTTTCATAGATTTAGTTTCCCAATACTTTTCGATATTTTTTTTTGAAAAAATCCACAATAAATTTTTCGCAATCTTTGTAAGGGTACACGGTGGAGATTGAAAACAATTTAATTATTTCTTTAATTTTTCCTATATTTTTATTTTTTCCCTTACAAGGGAAGGTTGGGAGGTGACCGAGCTAAAAAGGTTTTCTTTTTTTATTCCGACCAAAATATTAACTTTTTAACAAATATGATATTTGACATAAAAATGAGTAAAACAAAAGAATTTGCTACATCGGGCACATCGAATAAAACAAGATTCCAAACAACTTGGTGTATTGCATCCTAAAGGGGACGATAATGGAAAACAATAACGGATTGGATGATCGAATTCTCCCGGCGCATCTTCTCCTCGCCATACAATATATCCACATCGATACCAACTGTATTTGATAAAGGGTCGGAAACGTTCTGCGGAAAACTGATGATGTGTTAAAGATGTTAATTTTATGATTTCATTTCTGTTGTGAAGGGCCACTGGAAGGTTTTCCAATAAAACAAAATCGGCGAACATACATATTAAAATATGTATGAAAAATAAATAATGTTTAAAACAATTAAATAAAAAAAGAAAACCCAAAGAGGAATCGAACTTTTTAGAGAAAAAAGGTAACGCGAGCACACTCACCACTACACCACAACGCCAACAAAATTAGTGCATTATTTAATGTTTATATTTGAAGGGAGAAAAAAAGTGCCAAATTTTGAAACTTTGGAGGGCCATATCTTGGCCAAATCAAAAAACGGGCAAAAACGGCAAAAAATCCTTGCTAGAAAGGGCACATTCTCTATCGAATGAGACCGGTCTCGACCGTTTTTAGCTCGGTCACCTCCCAACCTTCCCTTGTTAGTTCTTCCATTAGTGAAACTTTTTAAGATTTCCTTATTTTAAATTTAGTTTTTTTATTTCTCTTAAAAGCTGATTTTTTTCTATTTTTCATTTCCCTTAATTGCAATTTTTTAAATATTTTTAAAGGTGTTTATTTCATTCGAGAATATTACACACCAACTAGAATTGAAAAAGAAGCCAATATGAGTGACAGACATAGCCGAATGTGTTACGAGGCACACAAATTCAAGGTTCTTGTTACAACAAAAGGAGAAGGAAGGAAACCAGATTTTAGAGAAGCTGTTTGTGTAAAGCCTGATTTTATGGGTGTTTTTAAAGGTTTTTTTAAATTGATTTTTTTAATTTTGTCGAAATTTTAATTTTTAAGGGTTTTCCGTTCGATTTCTATATTTTGACCTTTTTTAAGATTATTTATTCTAGTTTTTTATATTTTTCGAAAAATCTCTGCCCCTTATCGAACCCTGGATACACCTTTATTTTTAGATTTAAACTTAATTTGATTCATTAAATTATTAATCTATCAATACTTCTATTTAATTTTTTAAAATTTTCCTCCAATGAAAATCGGATGGGTTTTTCTCAAAAATCATTTATTTTCTTCCTTTAATTTTTTCTTTAAATTTATCTTTAATAATTCCAGCAACAATTATTTCACCTTCTCATGATCCTTCTGCCAGTTTTCGTTTATTTTATGGTGCCGAAATTGATTGTATTATGCCATCGACTGGACTTTATTTAGGGGTTTTTTGTTCAATTTTATTTAATTTTAAAACTATTTTTTAGCTCAAAACTCAATTTAAAATGCTTGGATTTGGTCAGGGATTTTCTGATAAAGGTTTTTTTATTTTTTTAAAATTCATTTAAAAATTCTTTGTTTATTTTTTAGTTTTAAAATGGTGGGTTCAGGCTTATTTGGTTGGGATTAAAAAATTGGCTATTGGAATTCATGAAAATTGTATTTTTTTTAATTGTTTGAATTGATTCAAATTTAATTTTTTAGGTCGATTAAATCAAGTCGAACTTCTCGATTTGAGTGTTTTGGTTAATCATTTGACTATGTCTGGTGCTAAGGTGGCTTGCTGCTTTGTTTTTCTTTATCAATTTCTTCAGGCTGTTAAAAAGTATTTTCCTTTTAATTTATTGGTAGAAATAGGGGGTTTTTTCCTAAAATTTTTCCGAATAGTTTCTGCCTTGGTTCTTGCCTAAAAATTCATATTCCTCCTTCTAACAGAGGAATTGGGTCTTGTGTCGGCGTGATCACTGCTCCTCCAAATCTTTTTCAATTTAATTTTTTCTTGTTTTTTTATTAACGCAATCTAACACTTCCACCAGAAATAAGAGATAATTGTTGAGGATAACTTGGGATTTTTTAAATTCATCGTTAAAAATTAATTTCATTTATATTTTTTAATATCATTTTTCTCTTCAGTTATTTGGATATGGCACCCGAAGGAACTATTCTTCTCTCTGAACGTTTGCCTACCTCAACTGAATTTAATTTTAAATTGTTTGAAGAAGGAAGTGCTGAAGCGGCAGTTTATGAGGTTATAAATAATGAATTTAAGTCTCATGGTTGGCTTTAAAAAATTCAAAAAAAAAATTTTTTTAATTTATTCAAAACAAAACTAGCATTATTTTATTCAATTTGATCTATTCAAAATGACCTTTTCGTGATATTATTGAGAATCGGGCATTAAATTTAAAAAATTTTTTATTACCTTTAGTTATTGTTTTTTTGTAAAATTATCAATTATTTTATTATTTAACACCAAAAAACCCCCAATGAATTAATTAATTATCCGATTCTCAATTTTTAACATTTTTACAAAATTTATTGCTCAAATTTGATTTATTTATTATTTACTTTTTTTGGAATTTTAATTAGGGATCTCTAATTTTTAGTTAAAAAATTTATTTTTCAGTTCTTAATTGATTAATAAATTTTTTTTTCTGATCCCTAATTAAAAAAATTTCTTTTTTGGTATGAACAAATAAAAGGCAAAGAAATTTGCGGATGACACTTGCGGATGAAAAAGATCCAGAAATGTTAGCTTAATGATTTTCGGGACCTTTGGCCATAATAACTTTACATTATTGTTTATACATTTTTCCATTTTATAAATCAATATAAACAAAAAAATATTTATTTTTGCAGGCATTCCGCAAATGTTCTTTCCCCAAAATGAAATATATTATTTTCTAATTTAATTTTTCATTTTGCTTTAAAAGCATTTAATTATTTTTTAACAATTTTTTACAATAATTTTAAGATATTTTTTTATTTAAATTAAAATGTTTTCTTCATCAAATCAACAACATTCAATTTCTTCTTCATCCATTTGCCCAGAAAATTCAACAATTAAATCGATTATTATGACAAATGGAAGTACAGATGATTTAAGTAGCACAACAAATGATGATGATAATGGAAGTATTAGATGGCTGGATTTTGAATTATTTGATAGAATTTCTATTCAAACACAAACTTTGGAAGAAATTATGAATGAGGTTTATTTTTTTAATTACTTTTTGGGTTGATTGTATTTTTTATTTAATTTTTTAAATTTCTTTTTTGGATGTTTAATCCTCGTTTTGCTCAAAAAAATTTTCAATTTAAAGACACGGTCCATTTTTAATTAATTTCATGCTTTAAAATCATTGTACATTTTCTCAAAAATTTATTGACTGAAAAATGACTCCTTAGGGTTCTCTAACTCTATTAAAAATTTAATTTTTAAAATTTTATGATACATTAATTAAAGTAACTTATTTATCTGTTGTCTTTATTTTTTAGATTTCTTTTTTTTTTAATTTAAGAGATTTTTTCGCAGCCATTTTTTTCTGTCTTTTTCCAAATTTTTAATTTTATTTTTTAGAAAACCGAATTTTTGTTAGACGAAGAATCCGAAGAATTATTTGGAGGTCTTAGCCCTTTTCCTCCTCCATATGGTGCTGAAACTACTTGTTCTTCTATAGCTGATGTTAATATGCCAAAAATTCTTCCAATGGGGAGATATGGATCTGTGCCTACAGAATTGCCTAAAAGTTATAAACTTGACTCTCCTTTGGTTTTGAGAAGAGAAGGTTTTTTTAATTATAATTTTTAAATGGATTTGTTGAATTCTCCGTTTGGTCCAGTGTATCACATCTTTTTCGATTTTTTTCCTTAACCTTTGAAATCCCTAACTTAAAATTTTGAAA
>ABLG01000534.1:0-26828 GCA_000172435.1 Meloidogyne hapla
GAACTGCCGCATGTCATAGCTCGTGAAGCAGTGTCCCAATTATTTTTTATATTTCTTATTATTAATAATAAATAAACAAATATATAATTTAAAATTATTAAAATAATTTATAGTTATTTTATTATAATTATTAATTTTATTATAATTATTAATTAATAATTTGTAATTATTTTTAAATAATTATTTTTTAATAATTTATAGTTTTTTTCTATCGTCAACTTTCTAATTTTGTAAAATTGACATTGAGTTTAAAAAATTAGTTTTATTTGTAAAATTTTTAATTAATAAAATCCAAACATCATTTAAATAATATTTAATTAACTAAGCAATTATTTATTTTAAATTACTAATTTCGAATTTATTCTTAACTTTTAAATCTCTCAAAGTTTTGTAAATCAAATTAAATTTTATAAAATTTTATAAAATTTTATAAAATTTTAAATTTATTAATTAATATAATTTTCCATACGTTTATTATTGTTGAAAATATTTTAACATATTTTTATGTGATTTATGATCAAATAATTAATATGTAAAGTTTTTACATAATGTTGAAATATATTTAGGTATTTAGAATTTTTATTATATTTTCATTAAAATAATGTTATGGAGAAAAAGAATTTTTTATTTGAGAAGAATTTTTAAAAAAATTTGATAATAAATTCTATAATCATTGATTTACATCAAAAAAATTCATTAAATAATAAATTTATAAAATCATACTAATTAATTTTAAATAATTTTTATTTTTATCCTTTAAATTAGATTTTCTTTTTATTTTAGAAAAGGATTTTTTATTCGAAACGGATTTCAAAATATTCATAAATTCAAATTAAATTATATAAAATATTAATTCATTCAATAAATACTTAATTTTAATTATATATTTTTAACTCATTCATAAATCCAGAAACTTTTATTATTAAATAAGTATTATCTGAATTAGTATTGTATATTATTTTTAAAATAGTATTTAATCTATAAAATATATAATAGGTATTTATTTTTTATATTATTAATGTATAGTATATAAATTTATATTTTTTAAGTTAAAACTAATTTAATTCAAAATTAATTGAAGTTATGATTTCTTCAATTAAATCAATATAATTTAACCAGCCTAAATCTATAATTATTTTTTTTTGTTTCACTAAAAGTTTTATCTAAATCAATATAATTATTTAAAGATTATTAAGAATTTTTAATTAAATTTATTTCTTAATTAATAAATTATATTAAAATCAAACAATTAAATTTTTAAATTATATTGCAGATTGAGAATATAAATTTTTGATAAAATGAATGCTATAAAAATTTTAAATTTGTACCATGTTAAATTATACTAAATATGATTTGTTTACAAATTCTGATAAAACTTATGTTTTAACATAATTTAAAAAGTTGTAAGAGAAATATATTATATTTTGATTATATTTTGATATTTATATAATTTTTATAAGTTATTAATTAATTAATGTTATTGTAAAGCCTTTCTATATCACATATTTTGCAATTAAATTATTTAAACAATTATAACTTTTTTGTTACTCACATTATTTAAATTTAATTTTTATGAAATTTGATTAATTTTATTATATATATAACTTTGTTTATGCTTATTATATTAATATGTATTTATTTCATAAAATGTTATTAATATTATTTAATTCAATTCAATTCAATTTATACGTATGTAAAAGTATGTGACATTCAGATAAAATAAAATGTTAAAGAAAATGGTAAAAAATATATATGTGATAAAGTTTAAATTAATTTAAGATCACTGATTTTTGATTTTGTGGTCTGGAGACAATAGATTGGAATGTGTTTGCTTTAAAATATTTGCTATGTTGACATTGTTTAGGAGCTTTGGAAACAAATTTGTAGGGGATTTTTGTAAATCTATCGGAAGATTTTTGTAGATGCTTGGAATACTTATGAAAAATGAGTTTTTACGAATCGTGCTTGAGCAAAATGGTATGAATAAGTTATGAGGGTTACCCCTTGTATTGGTGGGACGGATGATAAAGGTGTTATCGTGGGTTAATTGGGTTCTACCTGAGATTAAATTATGAAAAAGTGTGAGGTTTGATTTTAAACGTCTATGCGATAAAGGCTCGAGTTTAAACAGTTTTAGGAGTTCTTGGTAGTTGGGTATTGTTTGGTTATTATTGTGTTTTCCTGAACGTAAATATATTGTTTTTAAGAATCTATTTTGGACATTTTCGATAGCATTTATGTCTTTTTGTAGGTAAGGGTTTATTATAGGTGATCCAAATTCAAGAATAGGTAAGACATATATTTTGTAGAGAGTGATTAGAAATTGAATATTATTAGTTTTGAGGGATCTTATAAGAGTGTGATATATTCTAGTTGCTTTGTTGGTGATAATTTTAATGTGGGATTCCCATTTTAAATTTGATGTAAAATAAATGCCAAGGTCGCGGATGGTGTCAGTGGGTGAGATAGTGGGTATGTTTATGTTTTGTAGAGAGTATTGATGGAAGGGGTTTTTAGAGCCGATGTGGAATGAGTTGCATTTGCTGATTGCGATTTTAAGGCCATTTATTTCACAGTATTTTGAGAATTTTTGAATGAATTTTTGGAGAGGAGAGTAATGATTTTGGTTGGAGATATCAAAAATGGTGTAGGCCTTTAAATCGTCAGCAAATAATTTGGGTGTTACATTATCGGTTTGGCAATAATCCGTTAAATAAAAGATATATGAGATGAACAGAGTGGGGCCAAGGATTGATCCCTGCGGGACCCCGCTTGAAATTTTGTATTCATTGGAATTTATAGTATCTATTTGGACGGAAAAGGTCCGGTTTTTTAGGTAGTCTTCAATCCAATTTAATAAAGGACCAGTAATACCCAGGTGTTGAAGTTTTTTCAGAAGGCGAGAGTGCGGAACTGTATCAAAGGCTTTCGCCAGATCGAAAAAAAATGACGTCGACACATTTTTTGTTTTGATAGCTAATGTGTAATCATTATAGGTTTCGAGGAGTTGGGTTATGACTGAACGGTTTTTACGGAATCCATGTTGGCATGATGGGAGGTAATTATTGGATTCAAGAAATCTCGTTAGTCTGTTAGATATAATTTTTTCTAAGATTTTTGAAGTTGAGCATAAAAGTGAAATAGGTCGAAAATCTATGGGGTCTTTGGGATAATTGTTCTTGGGAATGGGGTGGATTATTGATTTTTTCCAAATTGAGGGTATTTTATTGGTCATTATGGACATATTAAATATAATTGTTAGTGGAGTAGTTAAAGAAATAGCGGTATTTTTTATAAATATATTGGGAATGCCGTCAGGGGATTGTTGTTGACATTGTCAAGGTTAATAAGAATATTATATATCTCCTCCGGTATGATATCTATAAAAGATACTGTGATGAAAGGTTAAAGATCTGTAAACTTAGAAAACTATTTGATAGACGTTGTATTTCTGATTTATGTATGACATATAAGTTTATAACTGGTCGTACACATCTAAAACAGGATAGATTCTTTATATTTGCGAAAAGAATAAATATCTCTTAAAAAAATAAGAGATATGCTCTAAATTTTCTGTTGAATTTGTTGATATTTTGATGGTCGATCGATATAATTAATTCTTGCAATTTACATTTTGTGGCTACGAAAATGAAATTTTGGAAAAATACTCCCTCCCCTATGTGTTGACTAATAAATTTCGAATAGAGATCATAATTATTATTTTATAGGTAAATATAAATTTGGGTCAACAAAAAAATATAGTTTTTTGGATTTACCTAGCTAAAAATGATAAAATTTAAATTCTAGAATAAATTCAGAAAAACAGGGTTTTTATCTCTACAATAGATTTTTAGAAATATTTTTAGAAATGTCATTGAATTGTTTATTTATAATAGAAGAATTACTTTCTCTGAATAATACGATAAAGTAATATGAATAGTAATTTAATTTAAATTAATGTTAACAAAAAACAATATGCACTTTGCAGGTGAATTATCACATCTAAATAAATATTAGAAAGTCTAGACCACACATTATTTTAATAAATATTTTACTATAAAAGGCGGAATTAATAATGATAATTAAAAAATAATAAGCTTATTTTAATATTAAAAATATTTACAAATTAAAATTAACTTTAAAATGTTTAGTTCATTTCTGACATTCTTGGCATTGTCTGTCCTTATGAATAATGAATGTATTAATACTTTTGATTTTAATATTAATATAAAATATAAATTTAGGTATTATGGCTATAGATCAAGCTGGACGTGATGCAGTATTTTATTGGCATAATTATTTCCGTGCTGAATTAGCTGCAGGGAGAGTTAAAAATAACACTGGAAACTTTCTGCCAAAAGCAAAAAATATGAAACAAATGAAATTTTCTTTAGAACTTGAGAAGAATGCCCAAGCATGGGCTGATAAATGCACTTATAGTCATTCAGATCCAGCTGGAAGTTATGGAGAGAATTTCTATGCTTATTCAAAATATGATAATGATTGTATTTATTTAATATATATTTATTTATATTTAATTAATTATAGCTGCTGCTATCGAGTATGTAGTAAAGGGATGGTGGGCTGAGTTAACAGTCAGAGGAGCTGTGGCACCTGAACCTGGAAAAGACTGTTTTCCATTTAATGGACCTCAAAATAGTAGAGGTATTGGACATTGGACACAACTTGCATGGTGGGAGAGTAATCAAGTTGGTTGTGGAATTGGACGTTGTGATAAGTATAAAACTTATGTTGTTTGTCAGTACAAACCACCGTAATAAATATTTAAATATTTTCACTTATTTAAATAATTTTAGTGGAAATGTTTATACAATGTGTGTTTATCATACTGGTGAGCCTTGTAGTGGATGTCAGAATAATTGTAACCAAACAAGCAAACTTTGTCTTGACTGAAATGTTGTGATGAAAAATAGATTATTATGATTTTATTAGTCTATTATATATAAATGTTAATCAAAATGTATTTAAACCTAATGTTGATAAATAATATTTAGTAAATATTTTAATAATGTATTAGTAAATATTTAAGTGGAAGTTTTGATTCATCGTTACAGTATTTTGTGGAACATTCAGCACATTTTATTAGATTTTTTTGATTTAATTTAAATATAAATACTTGATTATTTCTTATCTACCCATTTCATTTTTATCAACTCCAATAAAGCATGATCCTTTCTCACAAACCCTCTTTCCCTTCTTTGGTGTCCAATTCACATAATTCTTCTCCCAACAAAGCAATTGGCTTTCAAAGAATAAATCTGAATTACATCCTGGAATGTGGTTTTTTTCTTCGTTTTCAGTTTTTTAACAACAATAACACAAACTGTACTTCAATGTTCTGAGGAAATTATTTTATTGGCCATCTCAAAAGAATTTCGAAAATTGGTCAAAAGACAATTCGTCAAAAATAGTCAAACAAATGTTAATTCAGGAATAATTAACGTATCAAAAACAATTATCGTCAAACCATTACAGAACTAAACCATATTGTAATTGATTACGAGATATTTGAGTTTCGTTCCAAAGAAATAATTTCTTTGTGATTTACTTTTATGATTCCTGAAATTATATTGAATTGACTGTATAAGCAGTGTTCTCCCGGTTCCAAGAATCGCGGTTCCGTTTCAAGAACAGGAACCGTCAAAATTTTGAAACTTCATGAACCGGAACCGTGGAACCGTTCGGTCTTTGGAACCGGGAGAACACTGTATATAAAATATGCCTATATTTTATTAAAAGATACAATTTACAGAATTTCATTTTAAATTAATCAAAGAATATAAAATATCACAGTTAATAGACTATAAATTGTAATCGCAACCATCAAAATGTTTTCAATCTTATTTAGTTGTGCAGAAGATTTAGGGGCTATTCGACGTGTTGTAACTTTACCAATAGAGATTGTTTCCTTCTTCAACAGTGTTGTGGTAGTACTCTTTGAAGAAGAGGTAGTGATTTTAGTATTTGTTAAAGGAATTAAGGTTTCCTCGTTACATAAACTCGAATCATTGCAAGTAACACAATTTTTGAATTTCAAAGGGCATTCACCGCAGTTTTGCTCAACTTTAAGTTAAATAGAAATCCTATTACTTGTATTTAAATATTCTTACCTCTCCAGAATATGTCTCTAGCAAAGTAGCAACTGTTATAGGATGGATGGCATGTCTTAACTTTCTTTTCATAAGGTTGAATATTAGCAACAAGATGGTAACATTTGGTATGAGATAGTTTTGTTTCGTCATTGCAGTAAGGAGTTGAACAATTAAAACATTTAGTCAAATTAATCTGTTTTGAACATTTACCACAGCCCAGTACCAATCCTTAAAATAAATTTAAAGACCTTCAAGGAAAAGAAGATCAGATTTACTGGAGCTGTACAAGACCGGAAATTTTCCAAGACTCGAGACCAGGACTGCACCCAAGACCAAGACGCGAGAACAAGTCTATACCCCAAGACTCAAGAAAAGTCTTGAGTCAATACTCAAGACGAAGATTCTTACACAGCTCTATGATTTACCCATTTCATTTTTATCAACACCAATGAAACAAGATCCTTTCTCACAAACCCTCATTCCCTTCTTTGCTTTCCACTTCCTAACATCTTTCTCCAAACAAAACAATTGATTCTCAAAGAAAGAATCTGAATTACAAGCCGGTCTGTTGTTACATTGTGCGCATTGAACTTTACACATATCTATCTTCTTTATTTTATTTTGAAGAGTTGCAGCTTTTGTTTTGATGATGTTAGATAAGTCGAGAACACTTGATGGACATGTTCCACAATCATAGTAGAATTGTTCAATTTTTTCCTCTTAATTATCTTATATGTATATTTGAAAATAATTTTGTTAATTAAACACGGAGATTGTTAGGAATTGCAAGTGGAGGGTGATTATTAATATTTGGGTATATACTTTTTATCCAGGAAATTGTCTAAACCATTAACCATCTGCCGCTAGGCATCAAACCTTAGTCTTCCTTTAAAAAGTCGGGTGTGTACTAAACAACTGTGGGTTTCTCTAAGAGATCATATTAATTTTTTCAACCCTTCATATGGTGTGTTTCTTCTAAATATTTTTCATTAATGTGTTTCTATTAGAGAAGATACGGTAATTATTTTGTTTACCTCCATGTTGTTCTTCTATTTTAGCAATGTAACAATTATTCCCACTACATTCCTTATGAATTTTCTTAGATCCAAAGCAAAAGTAAGGAAGTCTAGTTTTATTTTCATCATTGCAACGATTATCAAAACATTTTTTACAAAATAATTTAGTACAATTTCCACATCCTTTTTTAACTAAAAATTTTGCGGAAATACTTAAATTAATTTTTTAAACCCTCATTTGTTGGAGTTCTCCAAAAATAGCAAGGATCATAAAACGGCGTTTTACATATTTTATTATTATCTGACCAACAATGCTTATGAACTTTATCTTCATTGTTACAGTAGTCTTCATTACAATTTAGGCATTCAGTTGGGTCGTTTATTTTTTTCGGCACTTTCTACACCCTTGCGTAACTATAAACATGGATAAGAAATTTATCCTAAAATAAATTTCCTACCATTCCCAGTTGTATAGTTTCTTAATACAAAGCATTTATCCTTGCAAACTCTTGTTCCTTTGATTAATTTCGTTTCATTCTCTAACTTTTCCAAACAAAACAATTGTTTTTCGAAAAATGTTTCATTATTACACAAAGGACTATCATTACATTCTGCACATTGTATTTCATTTACTTCGATTCCATTTAATTTTTGCAATAAAGATACATCAGTTGTGTTTCGGAATAATTCATTAGTTACTGGACATTTTCCACAGTTGTAGTGATATTCACCAGGTTTCATTGCTGAATATTGTAATTTATGTGGACAATGATTGAGTAAATGACTGAGTCTCGCTAACTTTTAGTTTACTTTTACATAATTTAGCCCAGAGATAGCCAATAATCTTGTAAAGCTTATTTCAACCCAAGGTGGCTATAAACGGTCAGGTGAGCGCAGCCAAATGAGCTAGCCATGTTTGGTCGGTCATAGCTTTTTAAATTATGATACAATCTGAATAAATCTTATACCATTCGAAAGTCTCTCCTATACCATACATGTACTATCTTTATAGATAGTACCATGCTAACACGGCATTTGCTTAAAAATGAACTTTTTGCCGAGGAATTGTCATGTTTTGTACCCATATTTTACCATGATTTAAAAATTCTCTAATTTTTTTTGGCAGAAATCCATATACCTATTTATCTATTGATCTACCTTTATTTTTAAATTTCAAAATGTAGCAGTCAGACTGGTTAATACACTCCTTGAATCCATTTTTTCCATCAACACTATTACAATATACACCCTTCCAATCATTACAAAGATTATCTTGACATTCTCTACATGATAAATAATTATTACACTTTCCACATCCTCTGTTCTCTTAAAATTTAGAAAATTATATTTAATTATTAAAACAATGCCTGTGTTATTTTTCATTCTCTCAACAAAACAAGGGGTTTCGAAAGATGTTTTACATAAAGTATTTCCTTTGTTTGTCCAACATTGTTTGTTTTCATCATTACAACAATCCTCTTTACAGGCATAACATTCTTGTTTTAGAACATTATCTTTAGTTTTCGTTGTTGTACACGTCCCACACCCTTGGGTTACTTTAAATAATTATATTTATGGGAAAATTAAACAGTAATTCCCACTAATTCCATTTGTGTAATTTCTTGATACAAAACATGTATCTTTGCAAGATTCTATCACTTTGTTTGTTTTCAATTCGTTCACTGAATTATTCAAACAAAACAACCTTGGATTTATTATAAAAAATTATAAATATTTAGATAAAATTATTAAATAAATTTTAAGAGCAGAAAATAATTTAAAGGCCTCAGCCATATAAAGTTCAGAGCATCCTAAAAATCAAGGAATTGGAATAATACTTCGAAACGAATGAGCCTTCTACCTTCAAACCATTCAAGATTGATATCCATATTGATTAAATGGATATCAATCCATATTGATAAACTTATATGGTTTAGGGATGCTTTTTTAGATGAAGCATTTTGCCATCCTGCGCCCTGAGGCAAAAAATGCTGCTAGCCTGAGGCAAAAAATGACGAAATGTGTACTGACATAGAGAAATGGTTTACTTACTGGAAAGAATCACGAATATTTGTTGATTTGTTTGCATTTTCGAAAGTTTCAGGCCATTAGTTGTTTCGGCAGACGAAAATGCCTAGACAAGCAATACTAAACGTCATTGTTTGTCTAGGGCAAGATTGGCGATTGAAGATGGCAAAATGAGTCATTAAAAAATACCTAAATCATTTAAGTTCAAAAATGACAATCTCGGGATTAAATCTTATTAACTCCAAGCCGAGATAACATGATCCATTTCAACTAGGGTTGTGTACGAACCGGTACCCCCGGTTTTCGGTTAGTCCGATTTTTGGACCCCCGGTTTTCGGTTTTGGTTTTTCGTCAAATACCGGTTTTATTTTGGGGGGAATTTTTTAAAAATCACCCATTTTCAGAAATTATCGGTTTTCGGTTTATAGAATTTCACGAAGACCGGTTAATTTTTGGCAAAATGTCGCAAAATTTTCGGTTTTAAAACCGGTCGTGCACAACCCTAATTTCAACATCTGTTTAGTTTTATTTTGAACAAATTTACAAAAATTAGGACCCTTATTTTAAATAAAAAATAATTTTTCACCTATTAGCTGGTCTAGTAGAGTTCGTAGTTGCAGACTTTTTATAAGCAGAGGCGCCAAAATCTCTTACAATGTTACAAAAATTTGCAGTCTCAAATGTACATTGTGCATGTCCAGCTGATGCCAACTAGCATTTTATATGATTTAATACTTTATCGAAATTTATTACCTTTAAACAATCACAAAAGACATCATCACAACATTTTTGTCCTTTTTGGTCAGTATAACAACTGAAAATATATTTTCCACTTTCCGGTTTTTATAACTATGTTTAGGGACAGGGAGGGCCTCGGGGAACACTTTTCGTGGAGATAGCGACAGGAATGGGACGGGAAAAAGTATTTTTACGCGGAGTTTCGGGCAGGGCTGAGCGTCATAACGTTTTGGCGTGACGTTTTGGCGTTATTTTTCATGGCGTTTTGGCGTTTGGCGTGATTTTGCGATTTTAGCGCGCCAAAACGCCATTATTTTACACCCCTAAAGATTAAAAATTTTAATAAATATATTTTAAAGCTTGACAAATATTTTTTAATTTTTATAGAGGCATGCTTCCTAAAAGTAAATATTCTCGATTTTTTGATTTAAAACAGCAAAATGACAACACGATTATTGCAAGTTGTAAGTCTTGCAGATATGTTAAGAATTTTAAAAATGCTCAAGCTTCAAAAAACTGCCTTCGCTACCATTTGTCTTCTAAGCATCAGAAAGATTTTAATAGCTTGGTTGAAAGTGAAAAAACTGGCAATAAAAATTTACAAAATGAAGCAAATAGATTGAAAAAACAACAAGAAACTCTTAAAAAAATTGTGACAACAAATGAATTAATTGAGGAAAGTCCGTTAGGAACAAGGCCTTCATGTTCGAGTGAAATAGTTGAAAAAACAGCACAACCAAAAATAGACGATTTAATGAGTATTCACTTTAAGAATTTTATAAATTTTTAAGAATTTTGGAAAAATAAATTAATTCAAGCAAAATATCCTCATTTAATGCAACTTTATACCAAATTTTGTTGTGCCCCATCAACAAGTACGGAAAGCGAAAGATTATTTTCTACAGTTAACACAACATTAAATGACTTGAGAAAAAGTTTAAGTGGAGAACATTTAGAACAATTGGTATTTAATCATCATAATATTTTAATTAATGGATTTTCTGATGTATAATATTTGTTTTTATTATGTATTATCTTTATAAAATTTTTGGCGTTTTGGCGTTGTTTTTTATTGCGTTTTGGCGTTTGGCGCATTTTAGAAAAGTGGCGAAATGGCGTTTGGCGCGCCACGCGAAAATATTGGCGCACAGCCCTGGTTTCGGGGAATATCAAAAAATATCAAATTTAAAATAACCTGTCATGCCTAACGCAACACATGTTAATTCGATCTATGTATGTATAGCATATTAATTAATACAGATTATTTTTATTTACTTACGTTTTAACTTTGGACAGGGTTCAACTGCAAGCTCCGCAAGCCACTTTATAAATGAAAATTCTAATTTAACTCCTATTTAAATCGTAAAGTTTTAAGTTTCTTCTCATAAAATAATTTAATTTATTTGAGACATCTTTCCGAAATGTTGGGGAACTTCCGTTCACCAACAATCCGTATCCGTCTGATTTTCTAAAAATTATCAAAATCCATTCTTACCCGAGGATAAGAATGGATTTGGAATATTATCCGAATATTTATGTTTAAGTCCTTAAATATATAGTCCATTATAAGGCGCCTGAAGGAACGACCTTTAGGTCGTTCCTTCAGAGGTTGGTACGGAGTTAACTGTATTTATTTACTCTTGAGATCGGAGCTGCGCCACAAGACCATTCGTGTTCTTCTTCTTTAATTATCTCACAAAAACATTTAAAAAATAAAATAATTAATTTTATAATTAATAAGAAATTCCGAATTCTCATCCTAAATTTATTTAAAAATTTTTTTAAATTTTTTTAAAAATGTGATATTATTTTCTTTTAGACTAATATAATTCATATAATATAAAAATAATATTAAAAAATAATAATAATAATATAGCTTTGATATTTAAAAATAATTTTTATGACTAATTCATTATAAAAATCAGTATTACTATTTGTGTAATATTCATCCAGTAATTAAATAAATATAATTTTAGATGAATAATTGAATTTTTATATGAAAGTGATTGATGGATCTTCTAAGCTATTTAATTATAATAATTTAAAATAGTGATTGCAGGGTTTCTATCTCCAAAACACCAAAACTTGGTGCGCAAGCCAAAAAACCTGGCATTTACCTGGCAATTAAGAAATAATTTAAAGATGCGTACAAGGCTTTTATAAGTATTTATTTTGCATATTTATCTTATATAACTGTTTTGAGCAAATCTGGATCGGAAAGAAATAAATCTTAAGCTTTGGAACAATCAAAATTGGGATTACATTTAATAAAAACAACTTGTTTCTTGCGCGAAAATCCTTCTTTTCAGCGCCGCAGGCGAAATTTTTGGATTTTTTGATACGGAAAGACCGAGTCACCAGATGGTTTAAAAAAATTCCTTTTAGTCTGCTTTATTTCATCATTTTTGTCAGAAAAATCTCTTGCTTTAGTGAACTCTTCGAAAATTTTATTGTGCTTGTGTCTAAGGTGTGTTGCTAACGTCGACGTAGATGATTTTGGGGGGAACACTTTTTAATATTTGCAATTATCTACCTTACAATAAGCTACTCTTGCACTTAGTGTGAAATATTTACAAATTAAAGACATTTTTCTTGGAATAAAAAATGGATTAATTTTTTATCCTAATTGTGGTATTCATAGTAAATTTAACATAAAGATAAAAATAGATAATGCCAAATTTATACAAAATTATAAAATGACAAAATATCCAGAATTTAAAAGATCAGTGCAATTCCATGAAAATCCTTGAGTACCGTTTTTCCGTCTCCCGTCCCAAAAAAGAGAGGCTGGAAACGGGAGGCCAAAAAAGAGGGATTCGGCGGGAGCTCGTCCAGCCCTGATATATACATTTTATTTTTTATCTTGCAGAATCAGCCCATTTTCCTCATTTTATTCTTAGGAAAATGTAAGAAATTAATTGAAGACTCAAGCTATAAAAAATAATTAGAAACTAATCGTTTCTGTGCTACACTAGCTGGAAAAATACTTTTTTATCAACTAGGCTATTATTTATAATTTTAAAGTTGTGCAATAATAATGATGAGTATTTGATTTTTAGATGATTAGCATAAAATAAATTAATAAACATATTTTATATGTTTATTAATTTATAATAAACATATTTTAAATGAATTTTTCTGAATGTATTATTCATTTTGATTGCTTTCATAATAAATATACCGTAAATGTTCCAATAAACGTCCTGCTCTAATAGAAGCCCATGTCTCAATAAACGCCCACCCTACAGACTGTGTTCGCTTTTCCGGTACCGGTAGTACCGAAATCGGTATTGACGGTAATACCGTGGGAGTACCGAACCGTGCCGAACGCTACTACAGACCTATTGAAAAATAAACGCCCAAAAAAAATAACGGGCGTTTATTGGATTATTTACGGTAATTGAATTCGATATAGAAGTTACTAAATTAAACATTTTAGTTGAAATTTCTAATAATGTATTTTATTACAAGTTTGTTTATTATTATTCTATTTTTAAAGGTAGTTTTTTAAATCTAATTTAATCTTAGGCAAGTTCGGACCATAATTCAATTTAAACAAATTTATTATTAATTTCGTTAAATATTTACTTATTAAAGGAAGATTTAACTTTAAAATGTTTTGAATCGAAAAAAGGAAACTGTACAGCATATTCATACAATAAGAAGAAGGGTAAATTTATAATAATTTACAAAATTTGCTAATTAGACATATGCGAATATTAAAATAAAATTTCGAAATGTGTTATTGAAAAATTTACTTATTTGGCCAAGATTTGTAATTTTTACAATCCCTAATCTTTTCTTTTTTTAAATATTTATTCTTTATATAGCAACATGTATTGTTCGACGAAAAGAAAATTATGTTGATGGTTTGAATTTATGTTTATTTAAATTTCTAATTTGTATAAGTCTTGCCATCCTAATAGTAGGGGGACTATCAATGTTTACCAATGTTTATATCCCTTTTTATAATGTATTTCTTTAAAGTTACCTATCTCTAAGTTACCTATCTCCGCATGAGCAAAATTTTGAAGTCAATGGAAATTCATTATTCGTCAAAATTTCGAAGTTTAAAAGCGTCGAGAGCCTGAAAGTAGCCAAGCTGCCCGAAAGTAGCCAAGCTTTTCGCTCTTTCATTAAAGACTGAACCAGAAAACGACTTTCATAAATGTATTATTAGTTTATGAAAAATTAAACTCTAAAAACACGAATTTGTAGATTAAAAGCCTTATAAATTACAAATCTTTGCCAAAAATTTAAAAAAATTTCAATGAAAACTAAATTAAAATTCTTATTCCGTTTCGGGGCAAAATGAGTTTCTTTTTGAAATAAAATGAAATCTTTTATTTCGCTTCGTTTTCGAAACAAAAATTTCAATTTCGGACATCTCTGGTTGCAATATTTTTATGTTAATATTCAGAATATGGTTGTAAAATTTGTTAGAATTATTTCCTTTATTTCATTTTTTATATTCGGAACCTGTGTATTTGCTGAAAAGAAACAAGAAGACGATACTAATGCTTTGTAATTATAATTAATTAATTTTACATTTACCGTATTTCTTCTAATAGAATGACAGTCATTGTATTTTTCAATACCCCTTTAACATGTCATTTAATTAGAGCATGTCATTCAAATGGAGCGTGTCATTTTATTTTTCATTGATTAAATTCAGAAAATTCCGCAAAATTTTAAGGATTTGATAATCATTTCCTTAGGGATTGACTCCCATGCCTCTAATAAATTTTATTTTTGATCAATTTTATTCATTTATAAAAAAATAAAAAATTGTAATGATTTTAATAATGTTTTTTAAAAAATATAATAAAAATTTCAAACTTTCAGGATTGCCTTTTGATAGGTAAACACGTGTTAGGACTTTTCGACCAAATTCAATGTTGAAATTTAGCGTATCATTTATTGTATATCTAAATTATTATTTTTATAAGTATTTTATTTATTCGAGTAAATAAATAAAAGTCGTTTCTCTGTTTTAAGATCTCCAAATCATCAAAATGAGGCGCGGCTTCATAAAAATGAGGCAAATAGGAGGAAGAATACCCAAAAATGAGGCAAGAAATAGGGATAAGTAAAAATCCGAAATGAGGTAAAACCTTGACATCAAATTAAGGAGAAAAACGAAATATGTCCGAAATATACCGTTTTTGTTAGTGAAATTATGCATAAGTTATTATGAAGATTTCTCTCAATATTTTGGAAATTAGCGTTTATCATTTACCAATTTTCTTTTATAGTTTGTCCCCAATAACGATTAATGAAATATAAAACTACGAGAAAATGTCATTACTGTTGTTGAAAAATACAATATACCTAGTTTATAATTTTAAAAGGGATTTCAATTGTTGTTGACTTTCTATGCACCATAAAAAGATGACCTTCTTTATAATGCGGGCTTTATTAATAAATACGGGATTTATAACAAATTAACAATCTTTATATTTTTAAATTTACATTCCAAAACCATTAACCGAGATATTATTTACATTATTTAATAAAAACAAACTCTTTATTTGACAATGACAATGTGATTGTTGTAACGAATAAAGGAATATGCTGTATGTACTCAGTTTTAATCATAATTCCATGCCAAATAGTAGCATAAGGCTGTCCAAAAGAACATAAATATTTGTTTTTAGCTTCATTACAAAATTCTTTTCGTTTTTGTTCACATTGCATTGTGACGTTATTCTAATAAGTTTTGAATTTTTTTATAATTAACATCTAGGTAGAAAGCTCGTACCAAATTTCGCATGAGGTACGACAAAAAAATTAGGAGGTATAAGCAAGTACAAATACGAGAAAATCCAATCGTCTTCTCGTACTTTTTATTGGAAAAAAGGGAGAAATATCTATTTCTTCCATTTTTGTCCATGGATTTGTGGGTGTGTGGTTAAGATGATAGTCTTTAATTAAATAATCATCTTCCAAGGCGGGGTTTGAATCCTTTTGTGGGAAAACTTTTATATTTTTGAAAAAAGTAAATGATTTTCTGGGAGAATTATTGAAATATAAAAAATTTTCGTCTGTGTTAAAGAAGCTCAAAAATGGTGTTTTTACTATAGTACAATCACTTTAGGACCTGGTTCTTAATGAATATTTTTGCGTAGCCAAACCAAGATTTTTCGAAAATCTCGATCAGGGATGAGCGCAAGAGACATTTTCAAAAAACGCAAAACGCAAGAACGCAAAAAATAGGAAAAGCAAAACAAAATTAAAAATAACGCAAAACGCATTGCGCTCATCCCTGATCTCGATCGCTAATAAATATATGGGTACACCCCACTTTGACGCAGCCCACTTTGACGCACGCCCACTTTGACGCACGCCCATTTCAGTGATTAATCTCTTAAATTCGCGTTCTTCTCCAGCTGTCGTGTGAATGCGCCCCTTGCAACCAGTTGAGGCGCGTTTGTCACAGCGCCAAAAAATCGTCTCACCATCAGTACTCATACGATCCATGGTGTAAATATACCCATCATAAGAGAATTTTTCTTTGTTTTTGTTTGAAAGAATACCCGCTAACATTATTAAGTTATTTTCGTAGGTAAACTACATGCGAGCTTTTATACTAGATAAGCTGCGTCAAAGTGGGCGTGCGTCAAAGTGGGCTGTGTCAAAGTGGGCTGCGTCAAAGTGGGCGCGGCAAAGTGGGCTGCGTCAAAGTGGCCTGCTCCCTAAATATATTATTTGTTTTGAGCCTTTAAATTTTTTTGCAATACTTTTATTCACCTATAAAAATCTAAAATAAAAATACATTATTGGGAGATGGGCGTTTATTTTTTACATTTATATTTTTTACATTTATATTATTTTTCAATGGGTATCTTGTGGTGGGCGTCTATTGGGACATGGGCTTCTATTGGAGCAGGGCGTTTATTGGAACATTTACGGTATTTAGTCAAATTTCTCATATTTCACTGCATATTCTGACCATATTCTGTGCATATATATGCGCATATTTTGCGACTTGCGTGCATATTTTTTTCTCTCATATACCTATGTCTATTTCAATTTATTAAAGTTAGATTTAACAAATAAATTCACTTTTTTAGCTTGACGAAGGCGATATGGAATTGATGCAATAATTCCTTTTCGTGTATTATTTCCGCTCAATTGGCTTGAGTAACAAATTAACAATCTTAATATTTTTAATTAAATTATATAATTTACTAGGTATTTTACTTGTCACATAGATAATTGTTTGGTCTAGATAAGAGCAGCCCAAAAGAGCCATGTTCTTTTTGACCGGGTCGAAGCATGCATTGATCCATATTTAAGTAAGGAATTGCATAATGTGTATTGTTTACTTCGGTCAGTAAAACACTTAATTATTTTATGACACCAGAAAATCGTTCATATTTTTTAAAAACATGTATTTTTAATTACAAATTTAATTACAAATTTTTAATTAAAAAAATGTATTTTTAATTAAATATTTATAAAAATTATTTGTAAAGACTAAATAGGAAGTCGGGGGTCCTCTATCGAATGGTATTAAAAAAAATACCAAATTCGTGGTTACAGTAACATATGTTCCCTTGTAAGATTTTCCCTAAAAATTACCCGATTCAACAAACATCTAGGTTTATCTAGATTTGTTTGAATGTACAACTAAAATTAACCTAAAATCCACAAAGGAGGATGCCCCTATAAATGAATAAAATTGATCAAAAATAAAATTTATTAGAGGCATGGGAGTCATCCCTAAGGAAATGATTATCAAATCCTTAAAATTTTGCGGAATTTTCTGAATTTAATCAATGAAAAATAAAATGACACGCTCCATTTGAATGACATGCTCTAATTAAATGACATGTTAAAGGGGTATTGAAAAATACAATGACTGTCATTCTATTAGAAGAAATACGGTAAATGTAAAATTAATTAATTATAATTACAAAGCATTAGTATCGTCTTCTTGTTTCTTTTCAGCAAATACACAGGTTCCGAATATAAAAAATGAAATAAAGGAAATAATTCTAACAAATTTTACAACCATATTCTGAATATTAACATAAAAATATTGCAACCAGAGATGTCCGAAATTGAAATTTTTGTTTCGAAAACGAAGCGAAATAAAAGATTTCATTTTATTTCAAAAAGAAACTCATTTTGCCCCGAAACGGAATAAGAATTTTAATTTAGTTTTCATTGAAATTTTTTTAAATTTTTGGCAAAGATTTGTAATTTATAAGGCTTTTAATCTACAAATTCGTGTTTTTAGAGTTTAATTTTTCATAAACTTAATTTTTCATAACAAAGTAATAACAGAATATATTAAATTTATTAATGACAATTTTGTTAAAATTTTTTTATACGAATAAATAAATTTATTATATATTATAGCCTAAATAATTGATGATTCATTAATATTATTAAATTTAATTACATTTGTGATGTAACACATATGTGATCTTACACAATAATGATATAACTACCATATTTCTTCTAATTGAACCGCATGCGCTTCTATTTTTCAACCGCCTCGTAGAGTGCGCTTATATTAGGGAGTGCGCTTAAACTAGGGCTAAGTAAACCAATCCTGGAAATCTTCCATCCCAGTCCTAATCTCGAAAATTTTTATCATTATTCAGGCTAAAAAAAAGATTTTGTGGGCTAAAAAGTCGAAAATCTTGCCCAGTATAAGTAAACTAAGAATTATGTCTCCTGTGGGATATAACTTGGCCCATTCCTTTATCAATTTAATATTTTATTCTTGGGATATAAATTTTATTCTACGCTTTAATTAATTGTTCTCCCCTTCAAATCGAATAACCAAATCCCGAAACTTTAATTACACCGTTATCTTATTAAAGCTTAATAAAATTATTAGGAACATTTGGAAAAATGAAAATATAAAGTCATTTTTTAATAATGCCTCATTTTTTGCCTCACTATTGGTTATTTTTCCCTAACATTGCGGGGCTGGGCCCTATTTTGGTGGTGGTACTTGCATTGCCTACTTGCATTGAGCCCTACTTGCTCAATGCAAGTAGGCAATTGAGCCCTACTTGCATTGGATTATTTAATAGAACATGTAAAAATAACGGCGCATATATAGTTAATCCAAATAAATTAAACTCTGTTCCTGTTGTGTTTTCTTTAGATAATCAAATAGTAAAAAATTTCTTAAAACGTAAAAATATATCAATCAAATTCAATTAAACCTCAAGTATGCAAAACATTTCCCAAGAACTTAGCTATCAAAACTAAATCAAAATAGCATTTCAAATCATTTAACCTAAAACGTTGCCCGACTCCCGCCATATATATAGCATACAATTTAAAAGCAATTCCTGAAAATTACACGACATAATAACATTGATCAATATTACTTGATTTAAAAAAGTTACATCAAAGATTACCAAAATAAACTGACAATAAGAAATTGCTAAACATTCATTAGAAAATTACCAAATTCAAGTTGTTCTTAAAAACAAGCAAAACTTCCAAAAACATTCCCTATAATCAAAACAAGGGTAAATGCTATATAGCTGTCAATATTGAAGGTATATATATTTCATCAGGTTTTTAAATATGACTAGAGTTGGTCGAGACAGGGCGAGGACGAGAGATTTTTATATTTTTATAAAAGTTTTACTTACTAAATAAGTAATTTCTTGGATTTTTATAAGTAGGGAATGGAATTATATGGATGAAAAAATCATGAAATATGGATTAAAATATGGAAAAAATGCCAAAATAAGGATGAAATATGGGCGAAAAATTTTGTAGGAACCACAAAAAGCTTGAAAATCTTTCGAGCTGAAGCCTATAAACTGTTTTTATTTAATAAAAAGTGCTCTAATAGTAAGAAAATGGTTAAAAATTTTCCAAAATACAATTTGATAATTATTAGATGATTGGACTTTTCATTTTTGACATTTCGAAAATAATCTTAAGAAAATTTTTAAAATGTCAAATTAATAAAAAATGTAGAATACTAATGAAAAAAATTTCAAAAATGAAAAAATTTTGAGAAAAGTTAAAAAAATTGAAAAATATAGGTAAAAAATGGAAAAATTTCAAAAAATGCCAAAATATGGGCCAAAATATGGATAAAATGGCCAAATATGGAAAAATAGGACAAAATATGGAAATATGGATGAAATCTTAAAATATGGAAAAATATGGAAAATATGGAAATGAAAGTCCATCATTTTAGCTTCATTCCGTGCTAAAAACATGTTTTTTGCGCGTTTCAGATCAGACATGGGCGAAACTCCAAAACTTTTTTTGACGAAACGAAACGAAATAAAATAATTTAAAATTTGTTTCGTCACGAAACGAAACGAAACATTCAAAATTTAACGAAACGAAACGAAACACGACGGAACAAATGAAATTTCAAAAAAATTAATTTTTCTTATAATTCTTGATTAGATGGCCTTGTTTAAAGCATTTATGCTAACATTTTATGTGTTTAATGTAATTTTTATTATAATAGGTCCATTTTTTTGAAAATTTCCTTATTTACAAAAGACGAACCTATTATTTTTTCTTTGATTTTTAAATGTTTTTGTTTAAAAAGCAAGAGGTTTTCGACTGCGGTGTAAATAAGGAAATTTCCATTAATAAGTTGAATATGAAGGATACTACAGCTGAATCTTATAGATTTTCATAGGTTCAGCGAAGGAGACGGTCGGGTCGACCAAGATCTTGACCTCTCTAGCAGGGTTCCCATCAGGGATGGGCCCTGCCGCATCTTAAAATGCGGAAGCGGAAGAAAGCGGAATAAAAAAAAACTCCAAGTTTTGCCAGGCTAATCACTCCAAGTTTCAAAAGCATTTAATGTTTCTCACATTATACATATGTTTCCAAATTGCCTTTTAGCGCCGCAGGCAAAAATTTTGCAAAATTTTGGTGTCTATAGCAAGGAAAATTCACATTTTTTCCTTGCTATATATTTGAAAAAGCCTATAAAAAGCCTATATAAAAAAGCCTATATATTTGAAATTATAGGGCGGCGAAGGTGCTAAAAATCCTTCTTTTCAGCGCCGCAGGCGAAATTTTTGGATTTTTTGGACTGAAAAATAGCGTTTTGGTCCTAAATATTTTTTTCGAATAGAAAATATGTTGAATATTTGCTATTACTAGCCATTTTGCTAAAAACTAGTTAATAAATTAAGACAAATGTTTCGTAACGAAACAAAACGAAATAATTTAAAATTTGTTTCGTAACGAAACAAAACGAAACGGAAAAAATCATATGAAACATACGAAACAACGAAACGAAACGTTTCGCCCATGTCTGTTTCAGATCTCCACCTATTCAGGAAAAAAATATGGATTTCCATATAATTCCATTCCCTATTTATAAGATATTCTAAACGAGATATTACTCACATAGTGTTAAAGTATTATAATCTTTCAAAATCTAATGGAACAGTTTTTGAGCAAATTTATAAATCTTCTTTAATTTTATATAGTTTTTCATTACATAAAATAAAATGATTATTTAAATTATTTCTTAATGTTGATGATTACACTGATAATCTTATTTTTTCAAATTGTAATATTAGCGTTAACATAAAATTAAATAATAAAATTAATTTAAAAATTCTGAAAACCCATTGTTACATTCCAACAGTAAATGAAACGCGTTCTCGGTTAAGAATATGAGAATAAACGAAGAAGGGCGCGCCCTGAATTCGCTCAATTCTTCCCTATGAACAAGAATGCTTAATTAGTCCCACCGCACAAACACTCTTAATTCATCTACTGAATAAAAACGCCTAATTATGCCTAAGTTAATAATCCCACGCTTAATAAGTTAATAATCCCACGTTAATAATCCCCCCGTCAGTCACAAATCATTTAATTTTTTACAAAAAATTTACTAAAACCGATTGATCAAATCCGATTTGTTTGCAAATATTTCCTTTCATTTCTTCTGTGGATTTGAGGGAAGATTGTACTCTTTGCTCCCCCGTATTCCAATTATCTAGTAAACTGACTTCGGGAAGGAAATCAGGAGCAGGCTTCAGGGTAAATAGCTTTGTAAAGAATCTTTGTAAAGAACTTGTGACTGCCATTTATAATCTCTTAACTTGATATTTTATATTCTTTGATAAGATGTTTTATAAATTGTCTTTTTCGATTAATAAATATATACATTTTATTTTTTATCTTACAAAATCAGCCCATCTTTGTCATTTTATTCTCATACTCTTACGCATTTCAATGTTGGAATTTAAAAATGGGTAAATTTTAACGATTTTTGTCACAGAATTATAGAGATCAGTCAACTGCTAGATTAACTCTAAATTTTGATTAGTCACTTTTATTAAATAATTAACGGAAAATAATATATTATGTGATAATAATGAATTATTTTACAAATGTGATAGTAATCGTTTTCTAATTTGAATAGCTTTAAGCTTTTAATTAAATAGCTAAGTTTTGTTAATTTCAAATATAATTTATATTAAAAAACTTTCTGTCATAAAATTTTATAAAATATTTTAAACTTCTCAGAATTTTTAAAATAATTTTATTTTTTACTGTTATGTTACGGCTAATATTAATACTGTTTTCTTTATTCAATTGTGTTTGTCAGGTGTTATAAATATAAAAGATTAAAATTTCAATTTAATTACAAAATTTAAATATATCCTATGTTTTTACATTGAACTATTCAATTAACTAAAGAAAATTTCCAGAAAAATTAGATTATCTCAAAACGGGGTGTACCGGTGGGGGAGCTTTCCGTCCCGCCATTTCCGTCTCAGATCAGTTCCGTCCCGGCCCAGTTCCGTGCCGCCAGGTCCGTCCCCAGCAAAAAAGGGGTCGTTTCCGTTACAAGAGTTAAATATTTTAATTTTTGTCTAATTTGGAAGAAAAAATGTTAACTCTTTAAGATAATTCTTCTAAATTAATATCTTTAAGATTAGACAAAAATTAAAATATTTAACTCTTGGGACGGAAACGACCCCTTTTTGCTGGGGACGGAACTGAGCCGGGATGGAACTGAGCAGGGACGGAGCTGATCTAAGACGGAAAAGCGGGGAACCGTCCTGGTCCGGGGTGTACGATCTCTAAATTTGAATTAATAAACTTCGAGTCTCCTAACTAGAGCCCAATATTGATGACATATTACACTCCAAAAATCTTATAATACATATATAGAAAATTTTAAAAGTTCACAAATATAAATTAGTTCGATTTCGATTATCGCTATCTAAAAAAACCCTAATCTCGGTCGAAAAATTTTCGGCTTTCGAGATATTATGATATCAGATTCGCGGACGATCATTAAAGTCCTGTCTCTAGTTTATTACTTTTATAGTATTCTACTGTTTTTTTTATTAATAAGTTATAAACAGTTTAAAAACAATTTAATTTAGATAAATATTAAAGATAATAATAGTAAAGTTTAGATAAATGCAAAAAACTGCTTGACTGACAATGGTGAATGCAAATCTTCTTTAGGGAATTGCTATGTCAAAATAAAGGAATTAAATTGGGACAATCCTACCAATTTAAATAGTAATTATTCCAAAATTAAGCTCGAGACAAAAGTCGTTTTAAACTATAAGCTATAAACCTATTTCAAATATTTTTATTATTAATATTAATTTATTTAAAATATTAAGTTGAAAAACTCTGTGCAGATTGCCATTATGGTGCAAATGAAAACTGCTTAGATTGTTATGGCGAAAAATGCAATTCTAACAAATTTGTTATTGAGAATTCTCATACTTGTTTGGCTGATCATTCAATAGAAGGCAACATTGAAGTTTGTAGGATAAATATTAAAATATGTTTTATTACAAATTGGATTGGAAAAACAAGTTTGTTTATTATAATATAGTAACCGTTTAAAATGAGAATCGTAATACTCTGAATTTTTTACCTGCGTCGCTAATAATGAAAAATTTCTTGTGTCTTAATAGAGGGCGGATATATAGATAAGCCAAAACTGCTATTAGTATTTTGACTTTATGATTTTGAACGAAGTTATGTATATTTCAATATTCCCGTTATTCAACTTTTCCCGTTATTCAATATTTGCCAACTTTTGCAATTGATTTCAATATTTTTACAACTTTTTGCAAAACTTTATTGTTTTTGTTAAATTTTGCCTAGATTTTTATGAAGAATTGTAAAAAAGATAAAAGATAAAAAGTCAAAACCGTCCTTGCTTTCAATATCATTCATTGCTTTAACTATACTTGATCCATCTCAAAGTCCCTCTCATTCCAATTTAGAATAAGGTTAAAGTTATGAAGTGACATACATAGGTTATACTCTTAATTTCGTTTATTCCCTTAGTGTTTTACCTAAACAATTTTAATAATTAAGATAGATTCTGGGGTGGTTGTGGCGAATGTACTGAAGATAGGCAATGTTTTGATTGCAGAGGCAAAAATTGCAATACAATAAATAAATACAAAGAAGCATTTTTTTGCTATGAGAGAGATGAAAATGGGAAGGAAAAAATTGGCAACAGAATATGCGACAAGGGAAAATGCTATTTAGCTGTTAATATTGAAGGTAGATTTAATTAAAAATTTTTCATGAAAAAATCTAATAATTGGCAAGAGAGTTTCTGCGTCCCTTTTTTTTCCTCCAATGGTAACAAAAAACAGTTATGATTATAAAACGTAAAAATTTTTTGATACCTTTTTTTCATTGTAAATTTTTAAGTTCCTCCATTTCATAAATGAATAATGACTAAATAAAAAGGGTAAATGACAACAATTATTTATTTAATTTATGAAAAGTAATTTTTTAATTAAAGAAGGAGAACTGGAAGAAATATTTGAAAAACATACAGAACAGGGATGTGGGGATTGTCCTCCAGCCAAAGCTCATTGCAAAACATGCAGCAGCAGATTATGCAATGATAAAAACTTTGTCGAAAAAAACTTTTTTGGATGTTATTATAGATTAGACAGTCGTCAGCTTTGTTCTCCTGCCATAAAAGTGTGTTATATTTACAGGGTAAGAATTACGAAACATTACACTCTTTTATATTCAAAATTTGGTACTTATGCCTGAGTTGTTTCGAACTTAAAAAATTATAGAAATTCGAAAAAATATTTTTAGGAAAAATAGAAAATCACTGATTTAGTTCTGGAAATGTTCGAATTATAAGATATAAATATCAACTGATCCAAGAAAATTGATATTAAAAAAATTTATTGTGCAAGTTAGAGGATTTGTAAATTTTATTATTAGAAAGATATTGGTGGATATTCGGAGTGTGGCAAATGTTCTGAAGGTAATTTTTGGTGTATTGACTGCAACACGGCATACTGCAACAGCCCTAAAGATTTAGAAAATACGTTTAAATGTTATCAAAGTAATGGGCAGATAGTTACAACTTTGTTTGGTACAGCTAGGGAATGCAGTGAAAGAAAATGTTTTCTATCAGTGGATCTCAATAAACGTTTTTTCTCTAATAGTTTTGATTTTTAATTATTTTTCTATTTCTTTTAAAATAAATTTCTTCGAAAACGGAACAGACTTTTATTCGACTTAAAAATCGATGAAACTAAAAACATTTAAAAACATTTTTGTGGAGATTGCCCTCCTAATGCAGGACGATGTAAAAGTTGTAAAAACGATATATGCAACAACAAAGATTTTGCCTTGACATTTATTCTTACATGTTTGTTTGTAAAAAATTGGAGTTGGAAAACGGAATATGAATCTGGATTTTGTGAAACAGGGATAAAAGATTGTTATTTTAGTAATGGTGTAAGTTAAATGTATCATGACCAGGGCTGTCCGCATTGCGTGGTTTTTTGCACTTGCGGATTTTTAAATAGAATTTGCGGATTCCGGTTGCGGAAAAATTTTTTCGATTGCGGACAGCCCTGATCACGACATTTGCTTATCTATATTTGCCGACGGAAATAAAATATGTAAAAATCGAGAATTTTATGTTCTGAACCATTTTCTTTGTTTAATTTAGTTTATTACTTCTGTTGGTTACAGAAGTGATAAAATAGTTTAGGTCCGTAAAAACCGACACGTAAATGTCGGTTTTTAAATACAAGTCCGCAAATTCAAAATATAAATAATTCAAAATATAAATATTTCCATATGATAAACATTTTTATTATTAGCTTAATGGCCAAGATGGTGGTTGTGGTAAATGTCCTGAAGGAGATTTTACATGCTTTGATTGCAACACAAATAATTGCAATACAAAAGATAATTATGATAATGCTTTTAAGTGCTTAGAGAGTTATGGACAATTGACAAATAATAAAGGAAGAGGATGTGATAAAGGAAAGTGTTTTATAGCTGTGGATTTTGTTAAAGGTACAATTTGATAGTCATTTAAGAGGTTTTTCCCCTAATAGGACAAAAAATCAGGTCCAACCATAATCAAAATAAAACAATAGCTATTTTAAAGGTAAAAGCGAAAAAGAAGCATTCGAAAAATATACAAAACAAGGCTGTGGAGACTGTCCCAAAGGTGCAGGTCATTGCAGGATATGCACAAATAGTCTTTGTAACAATATAGAATTTTATTATGAACTGCAATATTGTTGGAAAAATAAAAATGAGATCGAACAATGCAGTAGAAAGGAATATAAAGGAAAATGCTATTATGCTTATGATCTCAAGCAAAAAAGTAATTTTTAAGATCCAAGGTAATATTGAAGTTTGTACCCCCCCCCCCTCTTTTTTCCTTCCTCAAAATACTCGTAATGGTCAGACTTTCTTTCTTCCTCAAATTCATTTCATTTCCCTATGGCATCTCATCAATCAAAAAAGATTAAATTTTATTCAGATTTATCACAACGATGAAGGAGAGAAAAAATTATTTTTGGGTTTTATGCGATACTTTCGCGTTTCGGAACCTATCGCCAGTTGGTCTGGGTACATGCGTCAGCCTATTCATTCAAATTTAGGCTATTCGGTATTTAAAATTATCCTGTACATGCGTTAGACT
>ABLG01000533.1:0-10087 GCA_000172435.1 Meloidogyne hapla
AGAGAGGGAAACTAAGGGAAGCTCTGACCATTATGAATCCGCAAAAATATGTCCGCAAAAACTACTTTGGGATAACCCACAAGTACCAATTTTTATTTTCCAATTCCTTTTATTTCAATTTTTTATTAATTAAAAATTTTTTTGTTCCAAAAATATTTTTAATTTATTTCATTTAAAAAGCCTGTTTCAATGCGTTGTATGGAAGAGAATTTAAAAATAGACAGTCGAATTACCCGTTTTGTACTTCCTTTAGGTTCTACAATAAATATGGTTTTTAAATTAAAAAATATTTTTTTAATAAAAAAAATTAAAAAAAGGATGGAAATGCTTTATATGAAGCTGTTGCTGTTATTTTTATAGCACAATTAAATAATGTAACATTAACAATGACAGAAGTAATAACTGTTAGGTTATTTAAAATAAATAAATATTTAAATAAATATTTATTTTAAAATAGTTTTATAGCAACAATAGCTTCATTAGGTTTAAATTCTGTACCTGCTGGTTTAGTTTCTATATTTGTTATTTTATCAACTGTTGGTTTACCTGTAAAAGATATTCCTTTAGTTATTACTGCTGATTGGCTACTGTTTGTTTTTTTATTTAAAAAAATAAATTTGTTTTTAATTTAAAAAAAGTGATAGAATTAGAACATCAATTAATGTTCTTGGAGATGCTTTTGTTGCTTCTACAGTTTCTCATTATTTAGAATTAAAATTAAAAGAAAAAGATTTTAATAAAAATGAAGAAATTAATGGTTAAAAAAAATAAATAAAAAATAAAATTAATTTTTTTTAATTTTTAGAAAAAGATTTTAATGATTTATTACAAAAACAATTAAATAATTCTTTAAATAATAGTAGACATCATTCACAAGATAATACACAAGTAAATAAATATATTTAAATAAATATTTAAATAATTTATTTTATTAGTTAATTAATTGGCAAGAACAAGCAATAATTGATAGATTATGTTCAGATATAACATTAAATAAAGTTATTCATATTTAAAATGTTTATTTAAAAAAGAAATTAAAATTTGTTTGTTTTGAGTTTTATTGAACAAAAACACTGAAAGATTTATTAATATAAAATTAAAGAAAAATATTATTTTATTTGCTAAAGATTATTTTTGAAATAATTAAATATTTAAAATTATCATTCCTATCAATTAATCCTTTCCTGTCTATTATTTTAAAATCAAAACATTTTTTGTTATTTTAATTTTCTTAATTTAACCAATAATAATTTTTTAAATAATTTTTTATCTCAAAAAAAAATATTATTTTTTTTCTTTATTTCCATTTATTTTTGTCAAAATTTTGTGTAAACGATCGCTTTTCTTAAAAGCGTGTATTTGTTTGCGTGTGTTAGTTGATTGAACGATTTTGTTAGGAAGAGGATTAGCTCGCCAACCATTTTTGTGATGGTCAATTGTTTGAAAAGAGAATTTGTATTTATTTTTTTTTTATTTTTTATTTAATCACAATAAAACAACGATCAAAAAACTTTTATTAAAAGAAGAGGATAAGCTAATGTTTAGGAGGATAAAATAAATAAAAATAAATATTTATTAGAAGAAAAGAAAAAAGAAAAAGAAGGTCCAGTAAATTGGACAGAAAAAAAATAAAATGTTTTGGACAGATATATAAGTGGGCAATAATTAAAACAACAATATAAATATTAAAAAATTGGAAGAATAATGTTTAGAAGTTTAATTTTATATTAAAAATATATTTACGGAAAGAAGAATAATTAAATAAATAAAAATATGTAAGTCTAAATAAAAATTATTTTTAATTTATTCTTCTCTTAATTATTCTTTTATTAAAAGTATCCAGATTTATTTCAATTCCTTATATACAAAATATTACTCCAAAAGTTTGGATAAATAAGAGTTTATTAAATAAAAAAATAATTTTAATTTTTTAACAAAAAATAGAGAAAGAAAATATGTTTAATATTTTATTATTATTTATATTAAATATTTACAATATATATTCACAACAAACAAATAATATTGAAAGCAATATTTTTTTATCTTCTCCATTACCACCAATTGATAATAAACATCAACAATTTCCAGATATTTCTCCTTTACTTTTTGTTTGTTTTTTTTAAATATTTTTTTTTAAATTATATTTTTTAAAGCAAAATACAAATGCAGAAAATGGAGGATTTTTTGTTAGAGTAATGCCTACAGGATTAGCTTATTTACGTGAAATTGGAATGAAAGTTGTAAATGATGAAATATTAAAAATTAAGTAAAAATAATTTTTTTTTAAATTTTTTTAATTGAATTTTTTAAATTAGTTTACCAACAATTACTGAAACAATAGATACTGGACAGGTAATTAAAAATGGGGCCAACCCTATATATCTACAACCTTCATATCTAATTATAAAAAATTATATCCGATAGATAAATATTAACACTAAATTTTATTTTTCTAACTAAGAGAAAAATATATAACTATGAAGGCGAGACTCTTTTGTCCACTTCACTATTTTAAACTCAAATCAAGTTTTAACTCAAACCTAAAGGTTTAGGCTTGTTCTTCAATAGAGTCTCGAAAACTTAGTCGGCGAGACTAATTTTTATGCCATAACTTTTTTTTATTGCGAACCGTACTTAAAATTTTTATATCATTCGGGAGCTCTGAATGTCTGGTGTTCTTTTTCATAACTTATAATCTGCTCCAATCATTTAAAAAAAAGTTATAGCCAGTTAATTATGGAAAATCATGATTGCCCTCAATTGACAGCTTTGCAAATTTAAAAAACAACAGGATTTTTAATAGTTCCTCTGTGAAAAAGAACCAGCACATCCAGAACTTTAAATTGATATAAAAATTATTCAGATTGATACAAAAACAGAAGAGTTATGGCCCAAAAAGTAGGCCTCCAGACTATTTCGTCGAGACTCTTTCGTCCCTTGGTGATTTTTAGCCTAAACCTTTTAAAGGGGTAGGGGACCATTGAGTCCCGCCGTTTGAGTCCCTGAGCCGTTTCTCGGGCCATAACTTCTTTGGGCCCGAACTATTTCGAACAAATATTATATCATTCGAAAGCCCTGGATGTGTTGATTCTTTATCCCAAAGGGACTGATCAGATCCGATCAATATTTAAAAAGTTATGAGCTGATAAGTCCGGACAATCGTGATTTTCGATCTTTAAGTGTCTGTAACTTTTCATAGGATGATCTGATCAGACCAATCCTGTTAGGAAAAATGATCCTCACATGCAGAGCTTTTAATTGATATATGAATCACTCAGATGGGATAAGAATTAAAAAAGTTATGGGCCGGAAAAGGGCTCAGGGACTCAAACGGCGGGACTCAATCGTCCTTTTCCGTTTTAAAGCCTAAACCTTTAGGTTTATGCTTAATTTGAGTCTCGCCGTGTCTCGACACGTACCGTAACTTTTTTTATTTTGATTCTTTATGAAAAATTTCTATAGTTTTTAATTATCTTTTAATAAATTATTTTTAACTAAATATATAGGGTTTTTTTGGCAGACTCAATTAAAATAAATAAACTATTTGAGATTAAATATCTTAATAAAAGGTTTCAATATTTGGTGCTTATGTTTCAAAATATTGGCCACCAGTTGATTATTCGTTAGATTTAATAACTCCAGATACTTTTACTTGGAGAATGAGTAAAATGCATTTACGGTTAGAAAGAAAAAATAAATAAAAATAAATAATTTATTTATTTATTTAGTTCAAATGGTAATTTTGATGCTCGTTTAAATGGAGCACTTCTTTTACCTTCTGTACCTATACAAGGTAATAAAAATAAGAAAATATTTTTTAAATATATTTTTGTAAAGGTCAATTTGAATCATTACTTGGCCATCTTGGTTTAAGTATTTCTGTTAGAATGCTTAGGTTAATTAATTAATTAATTAATAATAATTAAAATTTAAATTATTTGGCACTTGCCCAGTTAGAAATTTACAAGGAGCACCACAAGTCCAATTACTTTTTTGTGCTGCACAAGTTGGTTATGTTGATTTAAGTGTTAGAAATAGTGGTGTTATTACAGATTTTTTTATTAGTAATTTTTTTTTTAAATTTTTTTTTAATTATTTAAAAAATTTATAGATACATTTAAAGCATTTTTAATTGCGCATTTTAAGGTATTAAATTAGAAAAAAATAAAATTTAAATTAAATTTCTATATAGCCTACAGTAGAACAACGTATTTGTCAAATGATTGAAGGAATAATAAATAATGATTTAAATTATATTCTTTCAACAATGCCTTTAAAAGTAAATTTATTTAAAGAATATTATTTTATTTTTTATTTAAAAAAAGATTCGAATAAATGAACATCAATTAGATTTAATTGGAAAAAGTTTTGGAATTAATAAAAGTATAGAAAATCAACAATCTTCTTCTTTAAATTTAAAAAAATTTAAAAGAAATCATCGTCAAAGAATTCCTCGCCAACAACAAAAACAAAAAAATTCTGTTAATTTATTAAGAGAAGCATTTCCTAATAATTCTTCTTTACTTAATTTTGTTTCTAATTTACAAAATCAAAATTTAGTTTTAAATTTTGCATTAATTGATGATCCTTTTGTTAGTCAAGTAAAATAAATAAAAATAATTTTAAAAAAAATATTTATTTTTAAAAAAAGGGAACTATTATGATAAAATCACGTGGAGAAATATCATTTAATGGTATTGGAGAAACTCCTTTTTCTGCACCAAATGTTTTAATTCCTCAACCACAAGGTGTTCATATGGCTGAATTTTTTGGAACTGATTATATTGGTAAATAAAAAGATTTTATTTTCAAAAAAAAAATCTTTTTTATTTTTTAGCTAATTCAATGCTTTATCATGCATATAAACAAAAATATATGGATATTATTGTTGGACCAGAAGTAGAAATTTATTTAAATAAAAATAAATATTTTTTATTTTTAAAGTCATCACCTCGCTTAAAAGATATATTAAAAACAACTTGTTTGACTGGTTTTTGTATTGGAGAATATTTAGGTTCATTAGGGAATCAATTCCCTGATCGTGAAGTTGAAATTCATTATTCGGCTAAAAAAGCCCCAATTATGGTTTTTGTGGAAGGAAAAGCTCGTTTTAGATTACATGGAAAAATGGATTTAGTTTAATTTTTATTTTAATTAAAAATTTAAAAAAAATTAGTTTGTCCGTCCAAAAAATATTACACAACAAAAAGAACAAATTCTTCGTTCAGAAACTACATTAACTTCTAATGTAAATTTATGGATAGAAGTAAAATTAAAAATATTTTCTATAAAAAAATATTTTTCCTTTAACAGAAAACACAAATATTAGGAAATGCAAGTGTTGAAAATTTAGATTTTCGTTTAATTGAAGCAAATATTCATGATGTTGATCAAAATACATTTGGAGATTTAGGACTTTTTGGGGCAGAATTTTTAGAAAAACTTTTAACAGAAATACTTCAAATGGGTTTAATACTTCCATCAATGAAAGGTGTTGTTCTTAGAAGTCCAAAGTAAATTTAAAAAATATTAATTTATTTTTTTTTTAATTTAAAAAAAAAGATTATCAATTCATGAACGTTATATTAAAGTACAAACTTATTTTAAATTAGATGAATTATATGCTAAAAGATTGGTACAAGGAGCTGTTAGACAAACTTTATTAAATATTGGATAAAAACAATTTTATTATAATTTTTTAAAAGAAAATCTCATTAATTTATTTATTTATTTATTTTGTTCTTTTAATTTATTATTTTCATTATTTAAAGATGTATTTAATTGATTTTTAGAACAAACCCATAAAGCATCAAGTAAACGTGTTAATCCCGTATCTTTTGGTCTTTCTAAACCTCTTTGCTTTCTTTGTTTCATAATTGAAATAAATTCTTTCTGTGATAATTCACCATCCTTTTAATTAAATATTTAAATTATTTTAAAAATCTTTTACCCCATTTTCATCAAATAAAGTCACAACAATATCAACAATTGTATCACTTAATTCTACATTTGTTATTTTACGAGCAACTCTCTAAAAAAAATTAAAAAAAATATTTAAATAAATTACTTTAATTAATTCTTTAGATAAAGGTTTTCCAGCCAATTTATAAAAATGTAAAGCCAAATCAACATTATCAATATGATAAATAAAAGCAAAAAAATTATTAACTTCTTCAAAAGAAACACCCTTTAATAAAAATATTTAATTTAATTATTTATTTATTTAAATTATTTAAACCTTTTTATTAATCATTTCTTTATTATATTTACGTTTTACTCGTTTAAGCATTCTTTTTTGTCTTTTTTCAGGTAAATCAGAATGTATCATTAATAAACGAGCAAATGAAACCTTTTAAAGGAAAAAAATAGTTTTTTTTAATAATTAAAAAAAAATAATTTCTAACTTCTGATATAATTCCAACAGGGCCAGATTCTGGATCTCTTCTTTCAAATTCTATCTAAAATTTAAAAAAAAATGTTAAAGAACAACTTTAGTAATTTTACCTTTAAAATATCATAATGTAAATCCTTCTAAAATAATTTAAATATATATTTTTAAATATTTAATTTAAAAAAAAACTTGAAATTGTAAAAATTTATCAATATTTAATTTTTGTAAATTATCAGAACCAAAAAAGTGTCGAGTAATTGCCTAAAAAATAAAAGAAAAATATTTAGAATAAAATAAAAAATATACAGAATGTTTTCCAGATTTTGTAAAAGTTCCAGTACCAGTAATATGATCTCTATGTCTTTGCCCAATATTTGATTGACTTAAAATTAATTCTTGAACACGTTCAAATTCCTTCAAATAAATTTAAAAAATAATTTCAAGAAAAACTTGTCTATCCAATTCTCCATCTCCATTTAAATCAAAAACATAAAAAGCCAATTTAAATTCACTTGGAGAAGCTAAATAAATTAATTAAATATTATAATTATTTTTAAAATAAAAAAAAACTTGAAAGTAAAGTCATTAAAAAAAGATAATCTCCAAAATTAATTAAACCTCCATTATCAGATAACCAATTAAAAATATTATTTTTATTAATTTTTCTTTCTAAAATCTAAAGATAATTAAATATTTATTTTAAATAATTTATTTTTAACCTCATTTGTATTAAATATTTTATATTTATCTAATCCATATTTTCTTGGTTGCATTACACCCCTAAAAATTAAAAAAAAATAAAATTTACAAAAAATAACAACAAACGGTGTTAATGAACGAACAAAATCTTCAGGTTTCATAAAAATATCAAAAGTACCATCTTCATTAATAAGTTTAATTGTAGCAAAATAACGAAAAATTTTATCTGGAGAAGAATACGCGCGAATACGATCCTTTAATTATTTAAACTAAAAAAATATTAAAAATAAACACCTCATAATGAATTACACGTCTTTCTCTAAATCCAATTTTCTTCTTCTTTTTCTTTCCAACAATTGAACATTCATCAACTTTTTCATCAGCTTTTTTTATTATTTAAAAAATAAATTTAATTAAATATTTTAAAATAAAATTTATAAATTTAAAAAAAAATAATAAAAAAAAACAATTTTCTTTTTTATTTTTTATGTCATATTTGCAATTGCTATAAATAAACCAACAAGTACTAACATAATAGTACCTGCAACAAATATTTCGTCATCATCCTCAAAAGGTAATATTATTTTCGAAGATTTTGTATTTTCTTCATTTGTTTCTTCTTCTGCCGCTTCTGATTTAAAATATTTGTCATAAATTCTTCGGCCATTATGCCAAAACCTTGAAAAAAATTTTAAAATTTTTATATTTAAAAAAAAAATAACCAATTAAAGTCAACAAGCCAAAAAACAATTATACAAACTACTGGAACAGCATAATAAGGTATCATTTGACGTAAGGCAGATTTCATAAATGGTCGATTAGGATAATGAGTAAAAGCTAAAAAATATATATTTAAAACAAAATAAATTTAAAAAATAAAAACCAAAATCAACATATCCTTTTCCAGACTTTCTATCAGAGTAATGTTGCAATATTTCAGCTGAGATACGTCTCGACCCATAAACAGTGTATTTAAAAGGATGTTCTTCAGGCCATTTCTTATCACGCAAACATTTTGCCTAAAAAACAAAAAAAAATTATTTGGATATTTCAATTGGAAAATTTTATTTTTAAAATAAAAAAATAAAATTTACTTCTTCCTCAATTTCTTTTTTCGTTCTAATTCCACTTCCTGGCCAATAAATCTTCCCATCATTACGGCCCCTTAAAGTAAATATCTCAATTCTTGGTGCTATTCTAAAAATTAAAATTGTTTTTGGATTTGTTTGGCAAAATAAATTCATCAAGCCTTTAAAATTAAAAAATTAAAAAAACAACGATTTAAAAAATATTTTGAAAAGATAACAAAATATATAAATAATTAAACAATTTATTTGAGATCTGTTAATTAAATTAAAACAAAAAAATAAATTAACATCAACTAGAATGTATTCAATTATTTTATATTTGTTTCATTATTAAAATTACTTGTCAATGTTTCATTAATTAATTCTGGATTAACAAATTTAGATAAACATTCCTTAAAATTAAAAATCTTTTATTAGAAATTTAAATTCCTTTACATGAACAGCAGATTGAATTTCTTTTCTTTTTATTTCATCACAACAATTTATTAAAGTACGGCGCCCTCCTTGAATTATTCGAATACGAGCAGAATAATTTTTCTATTTAAAAAGAATTGTATGTACAAATAAATTTTAAAACTTACAATAATTAAATTTTCTTCATCTCCTGTCTAAATAAAATATTTAAAAAAAATTTCTTTTAAAATATTTTTTTTTAATTTCTTCTACCTGAATTAGTTCACATTGAAATTCACGTTTCTCTAATAATTCTCTAAGCATTATAACATTTAAACGTCCACTAAATTTTTGGTTTGATATTTTCTTTTCTTCTAATATTTGTTTTTCATTTTTATTTATTTTTGAATTAAGCTTTAAAAAAGTTTGAAAATTATTTTTTTTTTAATTTAAAGAAAAATAATTACAATAAATTCCAATTGATTATTTGTTGCTGAAATAAGTCCTTTTATTGGACATAAACCATCAAAACTAGTTTTTAATTTTAAATGCCTTAAAACCTCATAATCAACTTTAACTCTTTTCCATGGAATAGAAATAGGTAATAATTCTTCATTTTCTTTTCTTTTTAGTAAAATTTGTTTTGTTAAAGATTTTGTATTATTATTTCCATTATTTTTAACCATTTTTAATAAAAATTGTTCGTTTTGTTTAAAACAAATAGTTGGCATTGGAAGGGCATTTAAAGTAGAAAAAGAGGAAGAATATTCTTCTGGATATAAAACTTTTTGAGGTGACAAATCTTTGATTATCTTTTTTTAAATAAAAAATAATATTTTTAATTAAATTTTAACAAACTTTATTAAAAACTTGATTACAATCAAGACGTGTTTCTATTGGAAAAAAATAAGCACGAATTGCTAAAGTTTTGTAGGGAGAATAATAAGTCTCTAAAGGATAATCAGGATCTAAAAATATTTTTATTTTTAAATAATTAATATTTAAATAAATAAATACCAATCATCATTATAGCATTTTTAGAATTACCACCCCAAAGATCTAATAAATGAACAATTTCTCCAATCCTCAATGATGGATGTCCAGCAAATACAATAGATGGTTGTCTACATTCTTTAGAAAAAGGTCCATGTAAAGAATCATAAACACGAATACGTCGGTTACGAAGCATCTTGAAAGATTAAAAAAAGTTTTTTTTTACGTTTAAAAAAACCTCAGAATGATAAAATGGTTCTTCTGGTTTATAAACTCTCGCTCCTTTATCATCAGAAAGCCATTCAGAGAAAATATTTGCAAATTCCAAACTGCTTTCAGCAATTGAAGAAATGAAATAGACCAGGAATATTTCGGGAAAGATTATTCTAAAATTATTAAAAAAAATTTAAAAATATTTTAATCAAAAATATTTTTACCACTTCTATTGCTTTTACAATTATTTCAAATAAATCATACCTAAGTCCAGTCGCAATAATTGCACTAAGAACATTTCCACCCATTT
>ABLG01000532.1:0-17186 GCA_000172435.1 Meloidogyne hapla
TGAACATGGAGCAGATGAAATTGTTCATACAATTCGAGTTGAAGTAATTTTAAATTGTTTAAAAACGTAAAAAAATATTTTTATTAAAAAAAGGAAGAATTGGCATTTTCTAATTGGATAAATAGTAGTCTATCAGAAGATTCTGATTTGAAATCACTTCTTCCAGTCAATCCAGAAGGAGGTGATCTTTACACGAAAATCCGTGATGGACTAATTATTTGGTATATTTTAATTTTTTTTTGATTTCCCTTATAAATAAGTCAATTTGATTCTATCTTTTCTAAATTTTTTTATCGTCTAGGAAAATGTAAATAGCTTTCTAACAGAAAGGAATTAAATTTTTGTTAGTGAATACAGTTCCCCTCCTAAAATTGGAAATATTGAAAATTTTTCTTTTCTTTACTACAATAAATTTTATAAAATTAATTTTTATTTTAACTTTCCAACCCGCCTTTTCTTTTATTATTTTAATACAAAAGAGCTTTACAATTTATTTTTCCTTTTATATTCCATTTTTAAAGCAAAATGATTAATTTGGCCGTACCAGAAACAATTGATGAACGTTGTCTTAACAAAACAAATTTAAATACTTATACTCGATTGGAAAATCTTACATTAGCTTTAATGTCTGCTCAAGCAATTGGTTGTAATATTGTTAATATTGATGGTGATGATTTATCTAAAGGAAAACCACATTTAGTTCTTGGACTTTTATGGCAAATAATTAGGGTAATTATTTTAATGTGTTTTTTTAAATTTTAATTAAAAATAGATTGGCCTTTTTCGAGAAATTGATCTTGTACACGTTCCTGGTTTGTTTAGACTTTTACAAGAAGGTGAAACACTTGATGATTTGAGAAAATTAAAGCCAGAACAAATTTTAATTCGTTGGGTTAATTATCATCTTGAAAGGGCTGGAATTCAACGTCGTCTTGCCAATTTTACAACAGATATTTCTGATTCTGAAATTTATACTTATTTACTTCATCAAATTGCTCCTAAACATTCTGGTGTTTCATTAGCCCCATTACAACAAAATGATGATATGAGACGTGCAAATTCTATGCTTTCAGAGGCAAACAAAATTAATTGTAGAGAATTTGTGACAGCAGAAGATGTTTGTAAAGGAAATTATAAATTAAATTTGGCTTTTGTTGCTAATTTATTTAATAAATATCCTGGATTGCCTGAACCTGGAGCTGATGAAATACGTTTGTTTTTTTATTAAATATTTTTTATTAAATTTCAATTTTTTAGCCGAAATTACTGATATTCAAGAAGAGACACGTGAAGAGAAAACTTATAGAAATTGGATGAATAGTCTTGGTGTTGATCCTTTTGTTAATTATATTTATTATGATTTACAAAATGGATTGGTTATTTTTCAGGTTTTTTATCTTAAAATTGAGAATATTTGGGATTGATCTTTTCTTTTAAAAAACTTAAAAGTTTAGTTGTATATTGCAGGAAATAGTTCTCAGACCTTAAAATTGGAAAAATAAACCTATATTAACATTTTTAAAGTTATATGATGCAATTCGTCCAGGAATAGTTAATTGGAAGGTTGTAGTTCAAAAATTCCATAAAATTCGTGGAATGATGGATCAGATCCAAAACTGTAATTATGCTGTTGAATTAGGCAAACAACTGCGTTTTTCGTTGGTTGGAATTCAAGGAAAGGATATTTATGATGCTAATCCTACATTGACTTTAGGTTTATTTATAAAATATTATTAAAAAAATCTTTTAAATTTAGCACTTGTTTGGCAATTAATGCGTGCATATACATTAACTATATTAGCTAAATGTACACAAAGTGAGGAATCAATGGCTACTGATAAGGTTTAGAAAAAACATTTTTTGTTAAATATTTTTCTCAAAATTTTTTTATTTTTTTTAATAGGAAATAATTGCTTGGGTAAACAAAAAATTAGAATCTGTTGGAAATTCAAATCGTTTAAAAAGTTTCCAAGACTCAAGTATTTCAAATGCACGTATTTTTCTTGATTTAATTGAAGCAATAAAGCCAGGTACTATTGACTATAATATTGTCAAAAATGATGGAAATAATCAGGTTAATTAAAAAAATATTTACATAAATTAATTTAATAATTTTTAGAATAATTTGGATAATGCAAAATATGCAATAACTGCTGGTAGAAAAATTGGAGCAAAAATATATGCATTACCTGAAGATATTGTGGAGGTTTTTAAAGAAAAAACAATTATTTAAAAAAATAGTATTTTAAGGTTAAATCAAAAATGGTTATGACTGTTTTTGCTTGTCTTATGGCCCGTGATTTTATGCCAAATGTTCGGGAAGTAACGAATGGAGACTGAATAAAATATAAAAAAATAAATTATATTTATTTTATTATTATTATTAAATTCCTCTAAAAATTTTTTTTCTAAAATTAAGTTCAAATTTTATTTAAAAAATGTAAAATTTGACATTAAAATGAGACCAACAAATAATTTTATTTATTTTTATATATTTAAAATTGCAAAATAATTTTCAAAAAATATATGGCCGGTCAATTAATTATTATTTATATTTTCTCTGAAATAAGTCATTAAACGCTTTAGAAGCATATTTTCTTTTATATAAATTTCTCCCAAAAATCATATATAATATATCAAGATATATTTAAACTTTTGTTTGTTTTTTTTAATTTTCATTCCTTTTATATCTTTTATTCATTTCCATATTTCCATTAAAATTACAGATATATAAAAAGTTTTAATTTTTTTATTTTAAATAAATTAAATAAATTATCAAAAAATTTTAATAAAAATTATTTACAAAGATAAATATTATAAATATATACATAATTATAGAGAGTATCTAAGCTCCAAAAATTCTATGACAATACAAATAAAATATGGACGAAATATGGACAGAAACGTGAAAAATATGGCTGGAAAAAATCCAAAATATGGAAAAAATAAGGTAAATATGGACCGATACATATATGGATGAATTTCTAAAAGCATGGCTTAAATTTATCAAGATACAGCATTTTTAATTAGTTAAAAAATGAATTAACATTAGAAAATCATGGATGAAACCTCTAAATATGGAAATGAAAATCAATTCTAGAAGCTTCAAACCAGGCTGAAAACACGTTTTTTTAACGTTTCATCATGGCTTCCTTAGTTCAGGAAAAAAAATAAGGATTTCCATATTTTTACAAGCCTTAATAATCACGTTATTTTGTAATATTTTATAGTTAGTATTGACCCAAATAATACACATTTTATGAACTTCTGTTAGAGTATAAAATTAAAATTCTCTTATGTACATATTATGTAGCACTTTTCATCTTCAGTTATTCTATCATAAAAATACACCTAAACTACATATAATGCATACATACAGTATTTCATAATTTTGTTACCAAACCTCTGACAAGTCTTACATTCGATTAATTGTCTTTCGGTAAATTTCCCCTGTTTCGCTCTTTCGCAATTTTTTCTTTAAATAATATAAGGTATCGGCTCCCCTACAACTTGCCAATAACTTAACTTGCCAACTCTAAACTTGCCAATAAGGCTAAAAACGCTCAACTTGCCAACTCTAAACTTGCCAATGACAAAACTTGCCAATAAGGGTAAAAACGCTCAACTTGCCAATAAGGCTAAAATTGTTAAAACTTGCCAATAAAATAAAAATTCAAAAAAACCTAAAAATAAGGGTTTCTAAGGATGGATTAGTGTATGATAAGCAAAAATTAAATAGAAAAATAACAATTTTATTCTAAAATCACCGAATCAATGAAAAAATTAAAGAATCACCGAACAATAACTTAAAAATCACCAAATTAATAACAAAACTAAAAAAATCATTAAATAATCAATGAAATTGAACTGGTAGGCTGATCGGAACTATCTTCTGAATCACGTTCTTCTTGGGCGAGCAGTTGTTCGTAATCCATCAATATACCCACTCATCTGTAGACCAAGTAGGGTAAGGACATTCAAAATCTGTTCATCGTCATCATATTCTGCTTCATTAAGAGTCCCCATAATGTGAGCTTCCTTGATGACATATTTCTGTTTTCTCTGATGTGTAAAATTTGCTGCAGAGCGTGCAATGTCCATTTGCTTGTCGACGTCCTCCATGAAAGCTGTAAGGAAGTCACTCATGGAAGGGTGATGGTTCAGCTTTTTCTGAGTTTAAAAATGAATAAAAGTTAAAGTAAAATAAATACCACGAAATGGTAATGACTGGATTCCAATGCATTGTTTGTTTTTGCCAGCGATCGTATTGCCCTCTCATTGACATTCCAGAAGGTGATTGGGTATTGCGGACTGCGAACAAGTCGTAGCTCCCAACGTGGAATAGTTATTGTACTCATGCTTGGCGTTGAAGGTTGGAGAGGAGGAGATCCAAAAATGACAGGTGTTGAATTCATAATTGGGTGAAATGAGTGATCAGCCAAAGCTGAACAATAATGATTATTTTATTTAGATAAGTATAACCTGAAAAATTAGAACTGATATTTTCAATATCATCCTGAACTGAATGTACTTCGACTCCTCTTTGAAAAGCTTCTCCTTCCTCGTTTCTGTCCCCAAAAAATCGGTCTAAGCCCAAATCCTTCCACTTCCGAAATAGTGACTGCCCTAAGTGGAATAAACAGCCGGACAAGTGAGCTGACGGAAAGATCGTCTGAAGTGCAGCAATTTCAGCTTTCTCAAAGTCAGAAATAACTATAATAAATAAAAATTCAAAAGTATCTAATCAAATTTACTTTTTTTTGGCTCACTTGGAATGATCTTACGCTTTACAACCCTCAATACTTCCTCATAATGTGCGGCCCTTTTGCTTGGAAGTAATGCCTGCACACACACGACAATTCGTTTATGAACAAAGGCTCCGATGCAGAAGCACTGCAGAAAAGGCTTTGGGGCCGACTTGAATGTACCGTCTAGCGCCCACTGTCTATTGTCAGCCAGTATTTTCAGCAAGTATTTTCAGTATTTTCTTTTTGAAAGCATTACCTTCTCATAAGTTGTTGTAAAGCATGATCACTTCCAAGTGCTATGTAGACTTCATCTGAAACATTTGATCTGACTTCTGCTAGAATTGGTCGCTTGTTAATCTTCAATTTGCTGCGAATCTCTTCAGAAATCTTTTTTTGTATTGATGGAGGATGATTATGCTCTTTAGTTCCAAGTGTTCCTACGAATTGACCAATCGGGTTTTGATTAGCTTTCGCTAGAGCTGAACAGTCTCTATTCGAACAGCGCCAATAATTACCAGTTTTGGCCTGTTTTACATAACGATAGCCTTTAATATTTTAAAATAATGCCTAAAAACCATAAATAAACCTGCATGCCAAATGGCGACTTTCCCTCTGTCGGTGAACCCTTGATCAAATTTAATAAGCTCTTCTCCTGAATTTTCTTCAGCCTCACTATCTATCTCATAATCGGAATAAAAAACCTCAGGACGATGTTGTTGTTCAACCATTTCTGATGATTCGTCAATTGGCAATTGCCGTTTTCGAGACTTTTGTAACTCAGCGAGTTTAAGCCTGACATCCATCTGAAAGATAAAATTATCTTTAAATAGGAAAAAATTAAGTGAAAAAACATAGGGAAAACATAGTAAGTGTACAAAAACAACAAAATAAAAATTCTATTGGCAAGTTTTAACAATTTTAGCCTTATTGGCAAGTTTAGCGATTTTTCCTTTATTGGCAAGTTGAGCGTTTTTAGCCTTATTGGCAAGTTTAGCTATTGGCAAGTTAATACATTTGGCAAAATGCCTTTTTTTAGCCTTATTGGCAAGTTTAGAGATTTTGCCCTTATTGGCAAGTTGAGCGTTTTTAGCCTTATTGGCAAGTTTTGTCATTGGCAAGTTGTATGGACACGAAGGTATCGATTGACTCGGCGCGCTAATATTTTTTTTTCGCTCGCTACCGCCATGGAAATAACAGCAACGCTTTAAATGTTAGAGAAAAGAAGAATTAAATAGTATTGTGTCTATATATTCACTAGTCATACATTAATGGGGACGCAACCAAAAATGTTTTGTGTATAGAGCTTGTTTATCATCCTGCTTCACATCGCCCACCATAACGTTGTCGAATGTCGTTGGAAAATAGTTGTGTCCTTACTTTAGTTTATGGAGAAACCCAACCGAAAATCTTCAAAAAATTATATAAAATTAAGTGAAATACTACAAAAACTTAAAAAATACTAATTAATATAAATTTGATCAGAGCATTTTAAATTTTGATCATTAAAGAGTTAAATGCCGTTTTATGGCAATTTTTACGTAAAAATGCTTCTGGGGTTAGGGATCAATCTAAATTTGATTTACATACTCCTACTATGTATTTCTTTAATTTTTTATTTTTTTAATATTTTTTTTCAACTTTGAGATTGCAGGTACATATCTATTGAAGTTTTTACAAAAATATTATAGGCGAACACGGAAATTTATCGCCGCTTTTCATTCACATCTCGGGTCAATTATTTATTTGGCAATCCTTACTGATATGACATAATTCTTATTTCATTTGAAATTTATATTCAGGATTTCAACTGTCCCGATTTTTGTTAGATTTTGAGCTCGTCAGATTAAAGGAATAAGGAGCTTTCGAATGATATAAGAATTATTTGGAATGTTTGACCAAGAAAAAAATTTATGGAGATGAAAGAGCGGCGGTGAATCATCCCCTTTTGTAATAATATATTTCTATTTAGGGAGTTTTAGTGCAAAACATGGGATTCCATAGGGCTTAGGGGATATAATAAAAATATTTTATGAAAAATTAATCGATACTTTATTAATACTTTTGTTGATTTCCCCCTCTAATTTCAAAAAATGTTGGACGATAGATAATTATAAACATTATTGGGGGTTCATAAGAGATAAATAAAGGCGGAAAATATACATAAAAACGATATTAAATAAAATCTTAAATGTAAAAGTTTAATTTTATAAACTTTATTTTAATAATTCTGATAATTTGAAGCATAGTTTTTTAATATGAGGGAAAAATCTACAATTAAATTATTAATATACTACTTAGCTATTTGTGAGTGTACGAAACAAAAATTAAACTTTTAGTTTTGTCCTTATTTTTTAATTGCAAAATAATGACAAAACTTTTCAGCATAATTATTATTAATACCTTCTTTCTCTTTCTGCTTATTATTTATTTCTAACATTTTAACAAAATTTTAATAGTTTTATTTATATAATGTTTTATTAGTCTCGGCTTCTAAAGTTTCAGAATGCCAAATTAATTCTATTGCGCACAAAGAAATTATTTAAAAGTAGTAAACCCCAAAATTTTGAGAAAAATAATTATTGGAAATTTTTATATAAAGAAATAAATTACTGGATTGTAATTAGAAAAATCTAATTATTTAATTGAGAAATTAATTAATTTTTTATTTAAAAACATTTTATAAATTAACAACTTTATTTAAATTTTTATTAAAATTATTTTTCTTATTTAAATTTTTAACAACATTTATTAAAACTAATTCGAATAATTAAGTTTTTCTTTTTAATTGGAGTAACTCTAAAACTTTAAATACTATTTAAGACAATTTTTAAGTTTGGAAAGTAAAATAAAGAATTATTTAAATGTTCATTATTTTTTAATTCCTCTTTACATATTTTTTGGTATTTAAATACTTATAAAGTTTTTTAATTTATAAAATATTTAATATATTTATAAAGTTTTTTTCTTTTAGATTTTTTTGCTCATTGTTTTTAATATTTAATATTATTTTCTTTCAATTATAATTTATTAAAAATATGGAAGAAGTATTTACAAAAGATAAAAAAAGTATTGAAGAAGAAGAAGAGGAAGATGGGGAATTACCTGAAGAAGGTGAAATTATGGATGATGAAGAAGAAAAAAACCAATTATTAATTCAAAAAGAAGAAAAAGATATTTTAAAACAAAAAACACCAGAATCAGAACAAATAAAAGAAATTAAAGAATTATCTCCAAATCGTTCTTCTGAATTTGGTAGTGAAAAACAACAAATAATAAATAGTGAATTTCAAAGAGGAAGTAGTTCTTGGCGAAAATGTAAATTCTTTTAAAAAAGAAATTTAAAAAAAAAAAAAGATAAATTTAAATATTTAATTTTAGCTTTTGGTTCTGCTGGTCATCATGGGGGAAGTGGACGTGGTAGCGGTAGATTTTCTAGGGGTGGAAATGAATCAAATGTTCGTTATCGTGATTTTGATGGACGTGTTGCAATGGTAGAGAAAATTAGTGGGAGGGGGGGGGGGTGATAATAATAAATTTCGAGGGAACATTAAATATGTATGAAGATTCGAGGGAATTTAATAAAAAATGAAAGATGAAGAGAAATAATAAATTATTGTTAATTTATAAATTATAAAGGAAATAAATAAATTTAAAATCGAGGGAAAATATATAAATATGTATGAAAAATAATTAATTAAAATTTGGGGAAGATTTAAAAAAATAAAATTATTTAAAAAAATTTTTTGTAGAGAAATAATGACCAACAAGAAGAAGAAATGTTAGATTCTTGGAATGCTTGTGTTCGAGGAGGTATTCATCATCATCATCATAATAATTATCGTCGTCGAATGAATTCTCCATCTGGTGATATATCACCGATTAGAACTTCACCAATGATTGAAGAAGACGAAGAAAAAGATTTTAATATTTCGGAATCTTTAATTGAAAAACAATCACAATTAAAAAAACAAACAGAAATTACAGTAACTCAACAACAAATTGATGATGATAAAGATTTTAGAGGAATAGATTCTACTAATACAATTGAAAGTAATAATTCATCTCCACAAAATAAACAAAGTCCTCGTCAACAATATTCTGATGATAATGATTTTAGACGTTCTTCTATTCAACAACCAAATTTTAATCGTCAAACCTCACCACATTCTGGACAATTTGAAGGAAATAGAAGGTAACTAAAAGAGAGAGAGAGAGAAAATTAACCCAAAAGATTTCTGAATAGAAATACATTATTGATGTTTATGGTGTTGATTTTAGGGTTTGTCACTAGTTGAAATTATAAAATTTTTATTAAATGATATTTGTTTGTTCTTAACCTTTCTCTCACTTTTTCTATCAAAAATTTTATTTAATTTTTAGACGTCATCGATCACAAAGTCCGCCTGTGAATATATCTGCCAAACCGCAATTCCCACATGAATCAGAAGACTTTGATACTCCATATGGAAATTCTGCAAAACGTTATCGTCCATATTATGAAAGTGGGCCACCTGGTGGAGATGAATTTACACAAAAAGATGAAAATTTTGGAGTAATTTATTTATTTTTTATTTTTGCCTTTAATTTTTAATTTTAATTTCAGCATTTTCCTTCATTTGATGAAAATGGCCCTTGGTCTTCTCGTCCACACAGAGGTGCTGAGGAAGGGGATTTTCCCCACCAATTTAATTATGGAGGAGATAGAGGTGGTAGAGGATGGCGAACACAAGGGTGGGGTTATAGAGGTGGACGTCCTTTCTTTCCTCGCTTAATTTGCAAATTTTTCCGTGAGGGTTTTTGTCGTGATGGTGATCAATGTACTTTTAGTCATTTAACTGGAGATTCTCATCGTCGACCAGAATTATGTAGATATTACCAACAAGGTTATTGTAAAAAGGTTTCTTCATCATTTTATTATTTTTAAAATAAATATTTTAATTTTGAAGGGACTTTTTTGTCAATTAATGCACGGTGAATGGCCTTGTAAAGCTTTTCATAAAGGAGAATGTTCAAAAGAACAATGTAATATTTTTCATTAATTTATTTAAATTTTTATTTTTAAAGGTTCTTTTTCTCATGAACCTTTGGATGATGTTAGTAGACCAATTATGGACAAAGTATTTATTTTATTATTTTTTTAAATAAATATTTTTAAATAAAGATTCTCGAAGAAGAAAGACTTGGATTAACACGTCCGTCTCAACAGCAACATCAACGTTTCGATACTCCACAACAACAAACTCCACATATGGGTCGAGGTATTCGTCCATTTTTCCGTCCACGTTTCCAAGGACCTTATCAAAATCAGCCTGGTGGTCAGAATTTCTCTCAATCACAGGGCCCACAACAACCTCCTCAGGTATGTTTTAAAACATTTTTTATTTTCAAATAAATATTTATTAGCAACAATTTCATCGTAATCCTCATCAACAAATTGGTTTGGGTGCTCCTCCGCCTCCTCAACAACAACAACCATTATTTAAGCATCCTCAACAGTCAGTGGACGAAACTTTTGTTCCTGTAATTCAAATTCCGCCTTCACCTGAAAATTTGCATCATGAAACTTCTGAAATAAAGTAATTTTTTTATAGTTATTTTTTTTTGTTTTTTTCAATTTTATTTGGGTATTAAATAATAAAAATAATTTTAATTGTAAGTACGATCAATGAAGAATCTGGAGGAATATGTCAACAACAACAACCATCAATTCCACCACCTGGACTTGTTATGCCTCCTCCTTTAGGTGGTGGAAGTCCTCTTCCTTTGCCTCAAAATTCATCATCAGCTACTTTTGGCTTCTTCAATCCCGTATCCTCATCAACATCATCTAGCAATCAACCTCCCCAAAATATACAATCACAACCTCCCCCATCATTTCAACAATTACAACAACAAGTCCATCAAGTTGCTGGTCCACATTTTCCTCATCAACCTTCTTTACTTGGTCCTTCAAGTGCTGCCGCGCAGGCACAAGCAATGCTTACAGCAATTCTACAACAATCACATCAGCAACAAATTGGATCTACGGTAAGAAATTTTTAAATCTTTATTGGTATAAGTTTTGTCCTTCTGAGTTCTCGCATATTTAATTTTTATTATGTCTTTTGAGCAGTTTTGTATAAAAATTTAAATTTTTTAAAACAGCCAACAAAAGGAGATTTTCGAGATCATTCATTACAACGTTCCCCACCACCACCTCCTCCAAAGAAAAAAGAAGAAATGCCTCAATCAAATATGGAAGGTCAACAATTACATACAAAAACAGAAGTATCAGAAACTGAATTAAAAACAACAACAAATACTGGAGGATTTAATATTAATCAAATGCTTGAACAAATAACTAAACAAAACAGCCCTCCTCCACAATCTCCTCCTGCCTTAACAAGTATTAAAAAAGAGGAAGTAAATACTTTGGATTTACTTGCAAATGTTGGACTTTCGGAGAATAAAGCAAATATTGTTGAAGGTATTTAAGTTTAATAAAATAAAAAGACATTACCACGATGGCTTAAATTATTTAATAAATTATTCGTCTTTTTGTTTTTCAGATATTTATTTAAAATTTTCTTTAATTTAAAGAATCACCCGCTTCTCCAATCTTTCCTGGCGAACAACAACAAGAAAATGAAAATAAGCCTGCAGCTTTAATTCCAGTAGTTCGTGAATGGAAATTACATTTAGTTGATTTGTCACCATTAATTGAGGGTTTTGATATGCATTTTGATATAAAATTAGTTCAGGTATATTTTTTATTTAAATATTTTTATTTCTTTTTTTTTTTAGCAAATTTCTTCATCCAATTCTGATCCACGTCTACGAAAAATTGCAGAAAAACAATTTGATTTAGTTTCAAAAACATTAGAACAACAACAAGCAAATCAACAAAAAAATAATTCTAATGAAGAAATATTTACTCAAACAGAGCAAATTAAAAAAGAAAGTGAAAAAAATGAAATTATTAGTGGAAATTATGAAATTGGATTGCAAGATCCACGAACAAAAGATCCTCGAAGAAGGAAAGAATTATCTGGGTAATTTTTATTAAATAAAAATAATTATTCTAATTTGTTTCTTCAGTTCATCTGGACACAGCGAAATTGATAAAACTTCAAATATTAGAACATCTTTTGATGAAGCTGAATTAGTTAAAAAACAAATGGCTGCATTAGAAGCAGCTGCTAAACAACAACAGAATTGTGAACAATCTCCTCAATTATTTTCAAATCAATTAGATATTCGTCAACAAATTGGTTTACCTCCACCAAATATAAACTTTCAATTACCACCACCTGCATTTTTACCAGGTAAATTATTTTTAATTAATTTTTTAAAATAATAATTTAAAAGGAAATCCAATGGCAAATTCATTTTTTAATGTTCCACCCCCACCTCCCCCTTTTTCATTACAACAACAATTGCCACAAAATTTTTCTACACCTCCCCCATCAACATATCATCAACAACAACAAATCAATCAAATTGTAAATTCTCAACAAAAATTAGAAGCTCAATCATTCAATAATGAACAATTACCTTGTTCTTCTTCTATAGATTCATCTAAATCTTCAAATAATTCTTTTGGAAAAACACAATCAGAAACTTCATCTTTTCCACCATATAAATATTCTGGAGGTTATTTAAATATTTTTTTTTTATAAAAATTATTAAAAAATTTTAGGATATCGTGGAAGACGTGGTAGATATTCTCATCATAATTATCACCAACACCAACAACATTATCGAGAATATAATCAACAAAATCGAAGGTCAGAATCTCCACCAAAACAATCACAACAACAAGAAGAAGAAAATGCTTCTACTTCCTCAGCTATTAGCCTTCGAGAAAAACGAAAAAATAATGAATATGAATCACCACTAGCTAGAATGGCCAGTAATAGATATTGACTTAAAAAAATTATAGAAGTTTATTATTATTTTTTGGGCTTTGGGGGTTATCCAGAAATTTTTATTTTTTCTTTCAACCAATGTTTTGTTTTCTTTTTTATGTAACTATTTGTATACAAAACATTGATTTATTTAAATATATTTTTTTATTGTTTTTTTGCCGGTAAATTACTCTTTGATTTAAAAATTAATTTAATTATTTAAAAATGATGGCAAATTAATTGAAACCAAAATTTATTTTTTAATAAATTTATTTTCTTAATTTTGATTATTTATTTAGAAACGCAAATTTTCTAATAATTTAGAATTTAAAAAACTTTTTTCAATGAATCTTCCAGCAATTGATAGAAATGCTGTTATTTTTGAATTACTTCCACCTCCTTTAAAAGATGAAAATTTATTAGTTGCTGTCGATAATTCTGAAGACGATAAATTTTTTGAAATTACAGCACAAGATGTGGCAAATATGCAAAGACTTTTAACTGAAAAAAGGTTTTTTAATAAAAATAAAGTTTTGGGGAGTTCAGACAATTAAATGACAAGATGATCTTTTTTTTTTAATTTTTGGATTAATTTAAGGGCCTACAAAAATAATTTTTTTTTCCTAACAAGTAATTAATTTTTTAAAGCAACAATGAAAAAGCATTAATTCCACGAAAATATTTGGAAGAGAAAAATAAAAAACAACGTGAAAATGCATGGAAGAATTGTGTTATTCGTTTTAAACTTTTTGGAAAATATATAATACAAGCATTGTTTATATCTACTGAACCAGGTTTTTTTAATTAATCATTTTTTAATTAAAAAAAATTTTTATTTAAAGTTTCTAATCTTTTTGATTTTATTATTCAAAATTTATTTATTGGAGAATTTCAATTAAAATATTTAATGAAAAAAATAGAAAAGAATGAAATAAATCTTTTAAATGCAAATATTGCACCTAAAGCATCTATTATAATACATCCAATAAATAATTTAATTAATTTTGATTCTTTGGATGAATTATTAAAAAATACAAAAAATATTAAAAAATGTTCTGAAGAAGAAGCTGAATTAATTAGTTGTCAATGGTATTTTAAATTTATTTTTTTTTTTAAATAATTATTTTTTAGGTTATCAGAAAATTCAATTTATCAGCCACAAAATTATTTAATTGAAGATAATAATTCAATTAAAAATATTCAAGAAAATAATAATTCTCAATTAGATCAAGATATTTTACAACGAAGAGAAGCAAGAGAAAATGCTCCACCTTTGCCAAAATGGTTTAAAAAGAAATAAAAAAAAATATTTTTAAAATTATATATTTGATTAAATTTATATAAAGAATTAAAAATATTTATAATTTTTTGAGTAATTCATTTTAAAGGAATTTTATTTAAAAATAAAATTAATTTTAGAATTATTCCAAAAAAATATTATAAATAAAAAAATATATTTTTATTGTTTCTCTTTATTTTTTAAATAATTTTACTGATATAAAATAAAAAGAAATAATAAAAATATATCATTGTTTTGTTTTTCCCTTTCTGGCAGTATTTTTCGCAATTTATGTTAAATACTACCTAAATCGATATACAAACAATTATTCTAATCGGAAAGAAAAAAAAATTTTTATTTTAATTTTAAAAAATATTTATTTATTTTATTATTAAAAATGTCTAATCGTTCACAAATTATCCGTCGAATAACTAGACGTTCATGTAAGTTAAAAGGGAATTTTTAAAAATTAAATAAAAGGGTTTTAACTCTTTTATTATTACAATATATTTATTTCTTTTTAAGGTTTTCGTCATTTTTGTCAAAGATCTATTAAAATATTTAAAAAACATTTACTTTTATCTTTAACTATTTCTTCTGTTTTTGTTGGATTAATTATTGGATTTACTCTTCGTGGAATGCATTTAAGTCAAGAATCTATTCGATTAATTAATTTTCCTGGCACGTTTTTCTTTCGAAATTAAAAAAATTAATTATTCTTTTTTTAAGGAGAAATATTTATGCAAGTATTGAAATTAATGATTTTACCTTTAATTTTTTCTTCACTTGTTTCTGGTTTGTTTTTAAATTTATCTAAAGTCTCTTTTTCTAATTATTTTATCAAATAGGTATCTTTTTTAATAAATTCTTAATATAACGAAAAACTAAAGAAAACGGTCATTAATTGATATTTGAGATTATAAATTAAAAATAAAAAAACAAATGTTTTCTTTTTAAATTATATTTAAATCTCTTAAAGCATTAGCACAAATGGATGCTAAAGAATCAGGTCAAATGAGTTTATTTACTGTTGGTTATTATGTAATAACTACTTTATTTGCTACTATGGTAAATAAAAATATTTTTTAAAAGAAATTATTTTTATAGACAGGTATTTTGCTTGTTTTACTTATTCATCCAGGTGATCCAGCAATTAAACAAGAATTAGCATATTTAGAAATTCAACATAATCCAATATCTCCTTTAGATACATTTTTAGATGTTATTAGGTTTTTAATAAAATAATAATTAATTAATTATTTAAATAATAAAAAAGAAATATGTTCCCAGAAAATGTAATTCAAGCAACAATGCAAAGAACACAAACAAAATATTATTTTCCATCAAATAAACGAACTGGAAAATATAAAACAGACAATTCATCTTTAGGAAATGATTTTAATTTAATTTATCGAAAAAAAATAGAAAATATAAATGGAATGAATATTTTAGGTAAATCAATTAAAAATATTATTTTAAATTTAAAAATAAAAGGAATTATTGTTTTTTGTACTGGATTTGGTGAGGAATTGATTGATTAATAATTAATTTAATAATTATAAAGATAACGAAATCAATTAGGATAAAATTACAACAAAAAACTTTTTTACTTTTCCAGGTATTGTAATATCACAATTAGGTGAAAGAGCGAGAATTATTGTCGAATTTTTTATTATTCTTGAGGTAAAAGAGAATTCTTTTTTATTTTTTCAATATTGACGATATTTTTGTGTTTGACAGTGGGCTAATTAATTAATTAATTAATTAATTTAAAGGCTGTAATAATGCAATTAGTTGGTACTTTTATGTGGTTAACACCTTGTTTGTTGTGTATATTTAAAATAAAATATTTATTTTTTAGTAGGAATTGTTAGTTTAATTGCTGGAAATTTGCTTGAATTAACTGATGTAAATAATTAAAATAATTTAAAAAAAATATATATATATTTTAAAGTTAAGTGATACAGCAGCAACTTTACTTCTTTATGTTTTTACTGTTTTAAGTGCTTTATTTATTCATACATTTTTAACTATGCCTTTAATTTATTTTTTATTTACAAGAAAGAATCCTTTAAAAGTTTTTTAAAAATAAATATATATATTTAAATTAAATTAAAAAAAGGTTGCTAAAGGAATGTTACAAGCTTTAGTTACTGCTTTTGGAACGGCATCTGGTGGTGCTGCTTTAGTAAAATTACAGTTGACTCTCGTTATAGTACCACCGGGATATATTCCCACAACGGTTACACTCCCACCTTTTGGCCGGTCCCGGCTGAAGTGTGGGGAGCTCCCCCATAAAAAAACAACGTTATAGTCCCACCGGTTATTGTATATATCACCACCCCAAACCCAGTCCCAAACGAGAAAATCAACGGATATAGTCCCACTTTTTTCAAAATTTAGGGGAATTTTGCGTTATTTTTAAATTTGGCGTTTTTTTTTGGCGTTTTTTTGGCGTTTTTTTAAAATTGGCGTTTATTTTTAAATTTGGCGTTAAATTTGGCGTTTGAACCGGATAAGGACGTTTCAGTCCCGCCGGTTCAGTCCCTGGGCCCTTTTCCGGTCCATAACTTTTTTAATTCTTATCCAATCTGAGTGATTCATATATCAATCAAAAGCTCTGGATGTGAGGATCCATTTTTCCCAACAGGGTTGATCTGATCAGATCGTCATTTGAAAAGTTACAGACGTTTAAATATCGAAAATCACGATTGTCCGGACTTATCAGCTCATAACTTTTTAAATATTGATCGGATCTGATTAGTCCCTTTGGGATAAAGAATCAACACATCCAGGGCTTTCGATTGAAATAATATTTGTTCAAAATAGTTCGGGCCCAAAGAAGTTATGACCCGAAAAAGGGCCCTGGGACTGAACCGGCGGGACGTTTGAACATCTTTTCCCCCATAGGAAACCTAAATAATGTTTTAAATGAATTATTTACCTCGAAATATAAAAAAAACCATTAAAAAATTTTTTTAATTTTTTAGTGGAAACAACGATATAGTCCCACAACGGCCATAGTCCCACCCATCGGCCGGTCCCGTGGGGTGGGACTATAACGAGAGTCAACTGTATTTATATTTTTATTAAAATATTTTTAGATATTTTAAATTAAACTAAAAAATAATTTTTAGGTACTTGTGGGTTATCCCAAAGTAGTTTTTGCGGACAGATTTTTGCGGACTCATAATGGTCACCCTTACTTTCCCTCTCTCTATTCAATCAAAAAGGATTAATTATGTGTATGGAAAAAAATAAAGTCAAAAGAAA
>ABLG01000531.1:0-24573 GCA_000172435.1 Meloidogyne hapla
AAAAAGACCTAGAAACGAAGGTGGTTATGGTTGTCCACCGAATTTTGACCTTGAGCAACAATCATTAATTAAACAATTAGAAGCGGCAGCTACTATTGACCTTTCTGAAATTCTTGATGACAACAAAACTTCTCCAGTCATTAAAGCTATTCTCCAACAACAACAGGCAGCAAACCGGGCACTTCTTGAATTATTCAAGCGCCAACAACAACATGCTACTACTGACGAGCCTTTTGAACGACGGGAACGTGAACGAAGTGTGGTACTGATCGGTGTTCCAGAATCAACACAGGTTTTACCTTCTGAACGTTATTCTTCTGATGTGGCTGCAGTGACAAGTTTGTTCAATGTGATGGGCGTTGAACCGACCCCAATCATTTATCGATTGGGTCGTAAGGATAACCCATCCTTCAACGGTCGTCCAAGACTTATTAAAGCTGTCTTTCCTTCCCGTCAATTTCAGTATCAAACTCTTGGTGCATGGAAACGTCATCGTGATGCAATTCGCTTTCAACCACAATTCAAGAATGTTCTGATTCGTCCGTCTTTGACACTGGCTGAACGTGAAAAGGAACGAGAACAGAGGGCTCTTAGACGTGCAACAATGACAGGCAAAACCAATTTTAATTCAAACTTAACCACAAACTAGCACAGGTTTAATTTCAGCCGTTTTAAAAATAAATATCCTTCCATTTTTATGCCTTATGGTTTCTTCTTAGAAAATCCTGATCCATTGTTTCTTGATAGTTTAACTGAATCCAAAGAAATAAAAACACCTGTGCTAGGAGATTTAAGATTTAACGATCAATATTTAACCACAATAAACCCTGTCCCCATGTTTTATAAAGATATTCCTTCACAAGAATTAAACAATCCAACAGAAACACATATAGCCAAAAATAGTTCTACTAACACTGATATAGGGGTCATATATTTTAACTGTCAATCAGTCAATAACAAAATACATCTTATTTTTCAACAAATTTCGCTATATAATCCCTCAATCATTCTGCTTAGCGAAACATGGATTAAAGATGCATCTCCCATTACCAATGAATTGACCTTTAACTCAACATTCTCTGTCTTTAATTGTAATCGGGGCCCCCGACTATAAAGGTAAAGGTGGTGGCTCAGCTATTCTTATTTCAAACTCCCTTTCTAGTTATAATAAACTTACTCTATCTACTTATGGAAATGACATAACTATCACAGATCTTCTCTCTAAGGATGTTAGCTTTCGAATTATTTGCGTTTACAGACCTCCATGTGCCTCCAAAAAATCCACTTCTTCTCTTATTAAAATTCTCCAAGATCATATCACTATTAACACAATCATAATTGGTGATTTTAATACCCCCACCATCGACTGGACCAAATATTCTGCGTCAAATGGAGCGGACACACTTTTTGCTGAATTTCTTCTTAATTTTAATTTTATTCAACTCATCTTAGAATCCACTCATGAAAAAGGTGCCATTCTTGACCTACTTCTTACAAACTCTCCTTCCATTATATCCCAGTATTCGGTCAAGCCTGGCATCTCAGATCACTTCTCTATTCATTTCTCTCTCTCCATTCAACATCCAACGAACAAAACTAGGAAAGTAAGAGACATGTCTGATAAAATGTTAATTCGGCTTAATCCAATAATTTCCAACTTCCCCTTCCACAATATTAATCAGTTCTTCACAATTGATGACAAATATAACGCTTTTGCTCAAAACATTCATAATATATTCTCAGAAACTCTTCCTGAAATAGAAATTCAAACAAATCTCTATAAAAACAAATATCCAAGACATATCGCCAAAGCTCTCTGTAGTCAAAGAAAACTATTTCATCGATCTAAACATAATCCTAACTGTAAAAATAAGTATAAAGAAATCTCTAAAACAGTCAAACATTTAATAAAACAACATCATAACCAAACTATAACAAAACTCATCTCATCTCCACAGAATCTTTTCTCATATATGCGTAAAATCACCAAACCACAACCACCCATACCAACATTAATTGTTAATGATGCATTACTAATGGACAATACAGAGAAATGCAATCATTTTGCTGTTGTATTTTCTAGAGCTTTCAATAATGTACCAGTGCACACAATACCACAATTTCCTATAAATAACACTAACACAATTACTGATATAGATTTTGATATAATTTCAGTATCTAATCTACTTAAGACCTCCCCAAATAAAAACAGTACTTCTCCTGATGGAATACCATTTAAATTTCTTAGACACTGCTATCTACCACTATCGCCAATAATTACAGAAATATTCCGTGTATCATTAGATTCAGGAACACCCCCTTCTCAATGGAAACACTCTATAGTCACCCCCATTTACAAAAAAGGAAATAAACATGATTTAAACAACTATCGACCTATCTCACTGACCTCCACCTTAAGTCGTACTTTTGAGAGAATTCTTGTATCCGGTATTCTACAATTCCTATTTACAAATAACCTCATTAGTGAACATCAATTTGGGTTCCTCCCAAGACGTTCAACCACACTCCAACTCCTTTCCACGCTCCAAGAATGGTACAATGGACTTCTTGAACGTAATCCTACGGATTGCATCTATATTGACTTTAGGAAAGCTTTTGATTCCGTGCCCCATCGTTTCCTTCTACATAAATTATATCTTTACGGTATTAGAGGCAAAATCTTTAAATGGATTACCAACTTTCTTACAGACAGAACTTTTGCCGTTAAAATAGAAAATTCTCTATCAGAACCACAACCGATAGGATCAGGTGTCCCTCAAGGTTCTGTTATCGGTCCGTTATTATTTATCCTATATATCAACGATCTTCCCCAAGTTATAAAATTACCGGTACAAATCAGATTATATGCTGACGATGTAAAAATATTCCTTACACACCAATCAACTTTATCATACCTCATGCTACAAGAAGCTCTTAATAATGTTCATAAATGGAGTACTGATTGGTCTTTACACATAGCGCCCGATAAATCCACTTTCATAAGAATTGGCACCCAAAAGAACACTTATTCATATCATATTGGAGAAACAGAACTAACTCAATCGTTTTCGATTCAAGACTTGGGTATCATTATAGACCAGAATCTTACATTCCAAGATCACATATCTAAAATTGTTAAGTCCTCATATTTTCGCTCTTACCAACTATTACGTAACATTAAATCCACTAATCCAAAAATATGGGCACAATTATTTAAAATATATGTACTCCCTATATTAGAATATGCTTCTGAGATCTGGAACCCCCATCTAAAAGAATCAATTAACAAAATTGAAAAAGTCCAGAAATTCTACACCAGAATAGCATTTACTAAATGTAAAATCATTTCAAAAAAGGTATCTTACATAAAAAGGCTTCAATTTTTTAAGTTGCAACAATTAATATCGCGCAGAAAAATTATAGACTTAGCTACATTATATAAAATTATCATGGGATTTAGCTACCTAAAACGCGATAAATTCCTAGAAATCAATAAAAGACCATCTAGAAAACATAATTTTTTAATAAAAATGAAATCCAAAAATAACAAAACCTATAACTCTTTTATAAACAGATGTATTCCCGACTGGAACAACCTTCCGCAAGAGGCTTTCTTTAACAAAAACCCTAACACCTTCAAAAACTGGCTTACTAACTTCTTAAGTACCTTTGACGATTCCCTAAATATTAGATAAATTTCGCTCTTCTAAAAATCACATATTTCTGGACTATACTCTATGTCTCTACTAATCCAATTGTTTGTCATTTTCGTTTTTCTTCTATATCTCTCTTCATTTATTTATTAATTAAACAATCCATGTTTCGCAATCAGATAAGCAAAGGGGATATAAATAAGTAACCTTTAAAATGTGCCACTAATGCTCACAATAAATCCTAAAATTACAGACTCAAATGTACGGCTTTTTGTGTTAATATTGACTGGCGTTAAATCTTACTTCTATACTCTATTTACACATGCTCCTACCAACACAGGAAATTGCGCTTTTTCAAAAAATTGGCATTTTGTTAATTTAATTTATAGACAAGTTGATTTGTTCCATTCCTTTTTTTATATACAAACAATTTGTTTTTTTTCTTTTTTTTATTTATTCTATTTCCATTTAATTAATTTATTTTTAAGCGCTTTAATTAAGACATACAATTATAGTAAGTACTTGTTCTACTTACCTAATTATGCTAAACCAACAACAACCTTTAAAAAGACCTAGAAACGAAGGTGGTTATGGTTGTCCACCATCTCCACCCACTGCCTTAACATATGCATTTATTTTACTTTTTAAATTGTTCTTGGTTTGGTTAAATTTAATTTGACCTATATATTAAATTCTATTATTATCTTTTATAATTCGCCCCTTATGTTGCTATATTGCAATTTGCGGCTGAATAAAATATTATTATTATTATTAAACAATTCCTACAAGCTAACGTTTTATTAACTGGCTTGGTTTGGATGATGAGTGTTCGGCGCCTTATATTTGCTCGGCGCCGGAAGTATTATTTTGGCAGTAGTCACCATGGCCAAAATTCAACAAAATGTCACTTACATTAGTGACCATTGAACAATTAATTGGTCATCATTCAATTAATTGTTTAATTGCCATTTTGTATGTATGACATTTCATTCAACTTTGCAGAGGTGATATTTCGTGTAAATGACATTTTGTGGATTGATATTTTTAGTGGCGCCGCAAAGAGAAATTAAAGGAAACACAAGGCAAAAAACCCGAAATATAGACTTCTAGGAATAGCACAGCTTGTTGAAACTGTTAAATTACAAAGATTTATATTTACTACAAAATAATTTATTAATGTGAAAGAATTAATAAATAGAAAGTTTTGTAATTCTAATGGGAAAATGTATAAAAATAAATGGCAGGTTTAACAATGAAAATTGGAATAATTTGTATTTATTCATTAAAAAATTCTTCAATCAAATTCCAGGCTTAACATGGCTAAAAATATATAAAAATAATTTTAAAAACTTTCTTAATTTACGAATGTATTGAATGTATTCCTCCTTCAAGTTGTGCATTATGTGTTCGACGCTCCAATCTAATCTTTCCACTGTCAATTCCTTTTCTAAATTACTTTAATTATATTTTAATATTTATTTATAACCTTAATTCTTCAAAATTTCTAACGCCAATATCTTGTAGTCCATGCTGAATGCCACGAATAATATATGGAACATACTTAAAACAGCTGCCTGAATTATTATTTAAAATCGTTCATTTAATTAGTTTTAATGTGTTATAATGCTATTTTTCCTGATAAAAAATAAGTTTTCGAAACAAAAAATAAAATCAACGTTAAAGTATTTATGGTGTTTTATTTGAAAAATAGAATAGAGAGATTTTTAGTTTAGAGACAATATTTTAAAAATTTTAAATCAAAAAGAAAAACTCACCTCTATCACGTTGAGCTGCTGAAACTCCTTGTGCTACTTTAATATTTTCATTTCCACTAAAGATATAATTTTAATATATTTAAATAAAATTTAAAGAATAACCCAGTAAAATATCTTTCTTGACTTGTAGCATTTGTCTCCATAGCATCCAAAGAACCCATTCCTCTATATTTCTTTAAACGTACACCTGTTGGTCCCCAAAAATATTCGCCTGGAGCTTCATTTGTTCCAGCCAATAATCCACCCATCATTGCAGTTGAAGCACCTAATGCCATTGCTTTTGTTATATAACTATATTTTTATATTAAAATAATTATTTGTATATAATAACCCAATATCTCTAATTCCTCCATCCGCAATTACTGGCACTCCTCTTGATCTTGCATAACGTGAAACATTATAAACTTGAAAAGAAAAAATAATGGGATCAACCCAGAACATCGTTTCCCAAAAATCAAATACCAAAATATCAACACTTAATTTTTAAAACTATTTTTAGTGTTGATATTTTGATATTCGACGTTTTGGGTTGACCCAAAATAACGTTTAAAAAATAAAAACAAACCAGCAGAGCCCTGTGCGCGACCAACTGCACAAACCTAAAATAATATTTTATATTTATATTTGTAATTTTGAGAAATGGACATCTCAATATTTGCTCTGTCATTGCTCTCTTTATATTTAACATTGCAATGACTATTTGATTTCAATTCAAAAAAAGATAATAATCGAAAAATTTTATCATATCCCACAATAATCCTCAGAAATGCCACCCACTTTTCAAATTTTATTAAAAAAAACAAACTTCTTGTGTAGTACAAATACTTCCACTACCCATTCCTACACGTAAAGCATCTGCTCCTCCATCAATAAGTAATTTAGCCTGACTCATTGTTACTACTATAAATATTTAAAATTTAAAATAATTTTCAAAAAAAAACCATTTCCAGCAATTATTTGTGGCCATTCGGGGAAATTTTGTTTAATCCAAGAAAGTAATTCTAATTGATATGTACTTGCACCATTAGAAGAATCCTAAATAAAAATATTTTTAAAAATATATTTTTTAAATTTACAATAACAAGAATATCAACTCCAGCTTTAATTAATTCTTTAATTGTTTCTTTTGCACTTTCTCTTGTATTTACAGCTGCACCAACCATTAATTGTTTTTTGTTATCAATTGAACTACGAGGAAACTCTCTTGCCTTTTTTAAATCAGAACGAGCAATTAAAGATATTAACTCATCATTTTCATTAACAATTGGAAGTTTTCCTAAAATAATTTTTTAATTAGTATTTAAAATATTCTAATAAGATCAATAACCAAAGCCTTAAAAAATCGTTAAGTCATAAACATTTTGGAAAATATTTAAAAAATAAAAACCTTTCTTTTCTTTTTCTAAAATTGTATAAGCCTGTAAAAGTGTCAAATTCTTATCCCCAACAATTAATCGATCCCTTGGAACCATTACATCTGCAATTTTTGTAGTTGGATAATTCTCACGTCTAATAAAATCAACATCTCTAGAAGTAACCAATCCTGAAGAGAAAAAATAAAAAGATTAACAAAGAAGTGATTGAAAAAAATAGACAAAATAAAGAAAATGCATTTCATTACCAATTAATTTTGATCCAACATATCCTGTTAAAGTAACTGGAGTACCAGTAAAACTTGAAGAAAAAAATTAAATAGAAAATATGTACCAAAAGAAAAATTACCCAAATTTCCTTTTAATTTCCATCAAATCCCAAATTGTATCAGTTTCACGAATACATTGAGGACTTGAAATAAATCCTTGTTTGTACCTTTTAACTTTAGTAACTTCAGCTGCTTGATCCTAAAAATTAAAAAAATTCTAGATTTGTTTTAAATGGATACATGTGCCGATTGAAAATTTGCGTGTATAATTCCAATTCCACCATTTAACTTTAAAAAATATATTTTTTAAATAAAGTAATAATAATCCAACCGCCATTGCAATAGCCATTTCTATAAAAAAATTAAAATAAAATTTAAAAAAAAAAATATTTAAATTAACCGCTTTCAGTCACGGTGTCCATAGGGGAAGAAACGAGCGGTGCACTAAGTTTAATTTTTTTAGTTAAATTTGTTGTTAAATCTACATCTGTTACAAGAAAATCAATAAATCCAGGAAGTATATCTTTATTTAAAAAATTAATTTTAAAAAAAATTAAAAAAAATCTAAACTAAAATCATTATAAGTCAATCCAATCCCTTGATTAAATAATTCATTTATTGTTTGTCCATCAGAATTATTTAAATCATTTTCTGTCCAATTATTATCTTCAAATTGTTTTTGATATAAATAATTATTATTATTACCATTAATTGTTGTAAAATCCATTTAAAAACTATTTAAAAATTAAAAATTGTCTAAAAATAATTTAAAATAAATAAAAAAAGCGAAATTAGTAATCGCTTAGTTAAATAATTAATTCTTAAAAAGATATAGAAAAATATATTTATTTTGATAAATAAAAATTAAAAAATAAATAGAGATTTAATATAAAATCCTCTTATTTAGTCTTCCTTCCCTCAAAGGCAATAGCAACCATCTTTAGCAACCATCTTTTATTATTTACACAGACATTGATAAAAAGATTAGACAAAGCTAATTCTTCCTTATTAGATTTTTGTTAAATAAAGAATAATGTAGAATACATATGTAAAATAACTAATAAATTACTTTTTATCTTATTTACCAATATCTATTAAATTTTAAAAAATTTATTTAAGAAAATATATTGAGAAAAATTCTTTAAAATTAATTATTTTTAGTTAAGAAATATATTGTATAACCAAATAATTATGATTTAATAAAAAAAAAAAGGAGAATTCAAATTCTTTATGTTTCTTTTAAATATTAGGGAAAGACTGAAAGAATTTAAATGTACATAGGGAAACACCAATGAGAGAAATTCTTTGGCCATTCTTTTTTTTTTCATTTTTATCTATTTTATGATTTATCCCCTTGTCTGTTCTCTTAGACTTTAAATGTAAATAGTTTTGTGTAATAAATAGTGGTTAGTAAACCAATTCACAATTTAAATAGACATTAAAGTTTAAAAGAATAATAAAAATATAAAAAACATTAGAATTTAATGATGTAAATTATTGTTTAAATTCAAATTAAAGTTTTTTTCATTAGAAAAATTTTTTATAATTGTCAAATTTATATAAATTTCTTACGAATAAATTTTACATTGTTAATGTTGTTCTTCCTGCCATTGTTCAATGTTCATAGCTTGTTCTAAATTTTGAAAATTGTGTAGATCTTGCCCTTGTTGATCCATATGTGAATGATTTGACTGTTGTAGTTGGTGTAGTTGTTGAATACTTACGGTACTACCAGCACCTAAAAAGAAATTTATTCGTGTTAACAAACTAATCAAATTAACAAAATTAATTTGATTGTAAATCTCACCATAATTTGGCAAACTCATTGGTCTGTTCAATTGCTGCTGCAATTGCTGTTGTTCATGTTGTTGATCGATGGACATTTGTTGTTGCTGCTGTTGAGTATTATGAGAGTCGCAATATAGCTGTGCACTGGAAAAAAGTAGACCAGTACCCAACATTTGTGGTCCTAGTAGAAAGGAAATTGCAGTTCTTTATCGTTAATTTTTAAGCCGAATTTAAAATTGGATTACGTTTATTTAAATATTAAATGATTTTAATAAGTAAATGATTAAATTAGATTTTTATTTTTAAATAAACCGAACTACCTACAGCACCAACACTTCCTTGATATTGTTGTTGTTTATGGGGATCGAAACTATGATGAAAATTGGAATTTGCTAGATTTTGTAGTTCTCTATGATGAAGCTGCTGCTGAGGTTGTGAACATGTTCCATCATTTCCAGTATTGTCAAGCATTGCCATAGAAGGTGGACCTGGAGTGCTTAAAGCACTATTGCTTGGAGTAGATCTAAACAAGAAAGTTTATAATTCCAATTTCCTCATTATTTTCCGCTACCTAGAATTTCGTTGACCAGCAATATTTGTAATCTGTGTTGGTTGTTGTTGCTGTAATTGTACATCCATTCTAATAGAGCCAGAATTACATTCATTATCATGCTGTTGAAAGTCCGATGCCATAGAAAAACAAGAAGGGTTTACTAAATCATTAGGATCACCATTATTAGTTACCATTATTGGCTGTACAGAAAGTGGACGATTCTGTTAAAAAAAAATAAAAATTAAGAGAATGAAGTTTAATAACCATTAGATGGCATTGCTGTGGCTGTTGAGGATATTGTTGATGTTGTTGACCTCCTCCAGACATCAAAGTAGTCATAGACCCACTATATCCAGCAACATTCAAAGCCTCTAAATTATATACAAATCTATCATGAGGTTGTTGTTGTTGTTCTAAGAACTGATTTTGATTTGAATTATTTTGACAAAATTGTTGAGATTTTTGATGTTGTTGATTAAATGTTGAAATATGTTGTTGCTGTTGTTGGTCATTTATCAATATAGGACGGAAGAAGTTAGCTTGAGGAAGTTGCTGAGGATTTGATGTAGAAGGTTCTGATGAAGCAGTAGGTGGCAATAACTAAAACAAAAAAGAAGGATTTCTAAAATTATTTTGTTCTACCTTTCCTTGTGCCATTAATTGTTGTAATTGCCGAGCACGGCGATATCTACGTTTCAAAAGTTTAGTGCTACTTCCTTGATTATTGTGATGTTTAAGAATATGTTCTTTTAATTTGTCACGTCTAGACGAAGCATAATCACAATTTTGACATTTAAATGGTTTTTCTTCTAAGTGAATACGTTCATGCCTTACCAAATGGGATTTCTCAATGAAAGAACGATTACATGTCCGACACTTATGTGAACGCACTAAAATAGGATTTTATATATTTAAATAAGTTAAAGTAAATTACCATTTAGATGAGTTCTTAAATGAGCAGCAAGTTGACTTTTCTTTGGTGAGGAATAATCACAAGCAGTAATATGACATCGATACAAATCACCAGAACTAAAAGAGAATTCTAAAATTTAAATATATAAAAATAAATAAACTGAATTCGTTTATGAGATATTAAATGAGATTGATATTTAGTACTAAAATCGCAATGATCACAAAGAAATGGACGTTCCTCTTGGTGAGTAATTGAATGATTTTCTAAAGTTCTTTTAAGAACAAAACGCCTACAAAAATAATTTTAAATTTTATAAGAAATTGTTTATTTACTTTGAACAAATATTGCATTTAAAAGGTTTTTCTCCAGAATGTAAACGATAATGAACAATCATATTAGATTTATTTCGACATCTAAAAGAACAATCAGGGCATTTAAGAGGTCTCTCATTTGTATGAATTAAACGATGAGTAAGTAAAACAGGTAGTCTATCTGCTGAATAAGTACATGAACCACCACATTCTAAAAAATATATTTTAATTTAATATGCTTTAATTAGTATATAACCTGAATGATAATCACACTGATATGGAGGACCTGGAAAGTGCATTTGGCGCATATGCTGATAAAATTGTCTATTCCATCGACATTCAAATTGACAAACAAAAGAAAATTTTTTTAATAAATTTTCCCTAAATTCAACCTACTATTACAAACGTAGAGAACATTTTTTGAATGTGTTGCAATTATATGTTTATTTAAATGGACAATTCCTTGATGAGTGGAAAATGAACAATGTGGACATTGCACTGACTTATTTGAAGAATTTCCTTCAATTTCATTACCTAAAGAAATTTTTTCTAAACTTTTTTGTTGTCCACTATTATATAAATGTTGTTGAATTTGTTGTTCATCCTAGAAATGTTAAAAATGAGATTTTCAAATTTTTTATTCAATTACGTTTTCTTCAAAAAATTCAACTCTTTCAGGATCAAATTCATCCTCATCTTCGTCAAAAACAACAGCTGGAATTGGTCCTTCAGTTTCTTCAGCAAATTCAAAGAAAACTGAATTAGGCTCATCATCAACACCCGTAAAGTCAGAGAGAGGTCTTGGTGGTCGAAGCTTTGGAGGTCTTCCCCTTCGTCGAAGTGTTTTTCCAGTAGCAGATGCAATTGATTTTCGATATAGTTTTAATCCTAAAAAGCCTTTGTATTAATTCAGAAAATTTAAGATACCTATCAATCTACGATTTATAGATTTGCAGACAAATTTTTCTTGTTTCATAGGCAAATGTATTTTTAATTTAAGAGAACCAGAAGGACATTGTCGCATTGCTGAATTATTAGAAATTGTAGTTTCAGATTCACATGGACGTTGAGGGTTTAGTTGAAAGATAATGCCTTGTTGTGTTGAAAATTGTCCAATTTCTGACATAAATTCTGGATCACCTTCTTCATCATTAATAAGTGAACGTTTTATATCCAAAGATGAATTGGCATGATGTTGACTACTAGTAACGTTTCCACTTAACAATCCAGTTACTGAACAACTTCGACGTCGTTGAGGTGTTTCCGAATTTTTGTCTCCACAAATACGTTGTATAAGATTTCTATAACGCAGTTCATATTTAGGCATTTGAATACTCTGATTATGCCTTTAAAAGACTAATTATATTAACATAATTAATTAAATACATTTCTTGCAAAATAGCATGAAGTGACATTTCTGATTGGGTAAAAAAGGGATTTGAATCAAGAAGACGTTCAAGTTTTGCAGGTAATATTTGCTGAAGACTGCATCTTCCAAGTAAAAAAGGAAAGAGTTGTTCTCGTTCCAAAAGTTTATATCCAACCCAACGAACAATTAAACTGTTTAAGTTTTAAAAATTGAATTAATAAATTTAACAAAACCTTAAATAAACGTCTGCCCGAACATTATTTACGTGTTGTGGTTCTTCCAAAAGTGAAAGAAGTTGTGAAGCTTCATATTCAAGTAAATCAATATTTTCTAATAAGCATCCATTTATATTGCTATCAAAAAATTCAATTGCTCGAGTATGCAAACGTGGTAAATTGTAACGAGTCGCGAGGTCCCTAACAAGTTAAATAATAAAAATATAAACGACATACTTTACAGATAAACAATTAGCGACATCAATATAACGCATAAGATAATCAGCACAGAGATTTTTAAGTCTAAGCATCTAAAATAAAAAGTATAAAATTTGTAGATTTAAAAGCAATTAAAACGAACTAATAAATTATTAGTCATTTTTAACATTTCAACAACAACGTCTCTGTCTATTTGCACTGTCCCACTATACATATAATTAAGAATTCGTTCAAATACTAAAGGTTCTTGGCAATTCACAACAATCTTTAAATATTTAAAAGAATATATTTTAATTCAATTAAATAAAACCTTTTCTTTTGCAATTTTATCAAAACGAAGAACAGAATCAAAATAAGGGCTGTGAGCGGCAAGTATTGACCGATGGGCACTAAACATTTTGTCCTTCACTATAATACAAGCATCGCAAAACCTAAATAATAAAAAACCAAAAATTGGAAGAACAACCATTATAAACAAAATTAACCTTCCAGAGGCTCGTTGGTATCTCATTCTTTCCATCATTGGATTTAAATTTGAATCACCAAAAGACATTGGATTCAAACTTGCTGAACCGTCTTTTGAAGAAGAAGCTAACGTCATTTAACTTTTTATTAAATTTTTAAAAAGCTTCAAAAATTAATAATTTAAACATTATTAGGTATAAAAAGGAAATAAACAAATTTTAAAAAATAATTTTATAATTTTATCAAAATTTTATCATTAATTAAATAAAATAAAAGGCAAATGGCGGCAGTAAAAATTCTGCAATTAATTTAAAAGTAAAGCAAACATTTAAAAATAATTAGGTTATATGTATTAAGCAATATATTATTAAAGATTCTGATCAGAATCCAAAAATTATGATAATTTAATAGATAAAGCAGCAGAAAGGAATAATAATTATATTTAACTGGTCAGTTTATGATTTTTTCAAAAGACTTTAAATTTTGCAAAAAATTTGTTTAAAATGACCAATAAAATAATTATTAACAATTTTATTATAAATATAATAATTATAATATTTATTAGCACGAACTTTAAGAGGAAATTGGCATCGTTTTCTCTCATTATATTTCAAAAATTAACAAAAATAATTATGGCATAATTATTTATAGGTACATTTAAGAGCACGATATTATAAAAGAATGAATAGCAATTCGTTGATTTAGTAATTTAAAAATTTTTGTAAAAAGACTAGCAATTTTTAAGTTTTAAACAAAATCTCTACATTTTCTTTTCTAAAAAAATTAAAAAAAGACCGTAATATTAAAATAATTTAATTGTGTAGAGAATTTATTTAAAGTCCCTAACCTATTTCAATTTGTCCCTAATTTTTACATTGTAAACCTACAAAATTTTCCAAACATTTAAGAGTCAAAAGCTGTTATCGAGTTTTCCCTTTTGGCATTGAATGATGTATTTTTTGTGTCACAATTATTAATTACCGAAGTAATTTTTGTGCCAGCATTTAATTTTTCTCTTAATTATTTTAAAATTTAAATTTATTTTAATTATAAAATACCTCAAAATATTTATATAACAAATATATCGTTCTTTCTATAAAAAAACATTTAAAAAATAAATTAAAAATAAAAAACCTCGCTGTCCAAAAAACGTTCTTTATAAAAATAATCATAAACCAATTTGCCTTTTGCTTTCATAGGAGGAGCAGATTGTTGAAGATTTGCCAAACTTTCTTTTGTTTCTTCTAATCTTTGTTCATGAGCACGTAATTGGTCAGGCTAAAATAATTAAAATTAAATAAATTAAAAGATTAAATATTACCAAAGATAGATGAGTAGGTGTTGAAAAATATTTTGGTTTACAAAATATAAAAGCTTTATTAGCACCAACTGAAAAATATTAATATTTTTGAATGAAAAGGACAAGAAAAGAGAGAGAAACCTTCTCCCATCAAATCAAAAAAAAATACCTGGAGTTGGTAAAACTGGGGATGAAAAAGCAGCAGCAACATAATTAATTGCATCAATCCATTTTTCAACTTCAGTTGAATCACTTGTTTGAAAAAGAAATTCACCAAAATTAGAAGTTCTCAAACGAAAAACATTCTTCTTTTTTGTATAATCTTTTGGAACCTTTTATAAAAAATTATTAAAAATTTATTAAATAAAATACCTCAGCAAGTGAATGATGAATTAAAATACAATTTCTATAAGTTAAATAACGATTTCGACATGAAAAAGAGTTTTCATCTTGATGTAAATAAATAACCATTCCTCTAATTGTTGCATATAACATTTGCCATTTCCTTCGACCAATTGGGGCTAAAAAATTAATTCTAAAAATTGTTAAATAAATAAACTTCTTTTTCCATCAATATCATAAAGAGATTTTTTCATTAACCATCCACGTTTATAATCAACTTGTTGTTCTACAGGATTAATAAAAGAAGATGATGTTTTTATGCTTGATTCACTTTTTTTATTAAAAATAATTTTACTTAATCTTTTTTCTTTACAAACAGAATTTGTATTAAAATGTAACTAAAATTTAAATAAAAAATGTAAAAAACTTTTTAAAAAACCTGAGTTTCTTGTTTATTAAGAGGTTGATTTTTAATTGTAAAGAAAAGATCTCTTAACATTGCTGGATCAAATTTAAATCCACTATTTGCCAGATCATTGATAAAATCCCGTATATTGACATTATTTGCTTGCTAATAAATCTATTTATTTAATTAACTAAAAATTACATTTCCTTGTAAAGAATTATTTAAAGAAAGAAGAGCACAAGACAAAGCATGAACTTCTTCAACATTTTTAAATATTACAGGATTACACTCAAAATAACGATGTGCAAAATGTGCCAATAATTGAGCTTTATCACCAGAATCACCACAAAACTGAACACGTGAAGAAAATGCTTGAAGAGCAGCATCAATTCGAAGACCAGCAAAATTAAAAAGATTAACAAATTCTCTGGCAATTTTCATTGAAAGATCATCACTAAAATTGTAAACTTTAAAAGAGAATTTTTAAAAATTTTAAATACGTTTTAACAAGAAAAGCAGCAATTTTGATTCCTTCTTGATGAGTAAAAAGATGTCTGGCAAGACGAGAAATTGTCTCCGGTGGATAAGATGAATATAAAAAAGGCATTGTACCAGCAGAACTTTGCATTGATACTAAAAAAAAAATTTTTTTAATTTTTAAAAATTAAAAGTTTTTATAGTACATGAAGAAGAGCAAATTTGTGTTGGAATATCATCATCTAAATTTATATTTTGATCTTTTTTAGTAGCAGCAATAACTGCTTGTTCTATCAAATTTGTTTGTTTATTTGTAAGAACTCTTGCTGGACTAGCTGGCATACTTTGAGAATGATTTGAAGAAATTAATCTTTAAGATCGGTTAAATTTTAAAAAAAAATATTTTTTTAAATACCTAGAAATTGCTGAACTGCTAATTAAAGAATCATTAAAAGTTAAATTTGTTTGTTGTTGTGGCAAATCAATAGAAAAGTCTTTTCCCGCAAAATTATTTCCAGAAGTTTGATATTGTGGTATATTTGAAGGATCAGCAGGAATAACATTAAATGAATTTTCAGAACTTCGATAAGTATTTGAAGACTAGAAACGATTTTTTTTAAAAGCATCAAATAATGAAATTAAAAAACCTCAAAATTTTTATTATCTTGACCATCATTTAATAATTCTGAATTCTTTTCCTTAATAGTTTCAGATTGTGATTCAGGTTTTGTTGATAAATCAATTTTATTAGTCTCTTCCGTAGTTCCAAGCATTATGGCACTACGTATACGTCCATGATTGTTTTTATGCATTGACGGGAAATGGTCAAAATGATTTTCATTTTTGAGCTTTTCAACATGAACAGCAGGCGGAAGTTGATCATGACACATCTGAAATGAACCAAAGAAATTATTAACTATTAAAAAAACCTTAGCATAACTTGGAGAAATTTTTGGATTTAAATTAAGCATTTTATCTCCAGTCATTACAAAAGCCTCGCATCGAGGTGAACGTGATTGAATACTTGAATTTTGTGAATCTGGTGTAGATGTATTCTCAACCTCAAAATCTGTCGTACAAACTTTGTAACGAACTCTCTGATCCTTTTCCATCACTAAATGACTATCCATTCTAGTGTTATTATTGCTCACGGCTAATTCCATTATTAAAACTAATCTAATTTAATAAATTTGTCATCTAAAAAATAATAATAAAATACTTTAATAATTCTAATAAATTTTACATGATTAACAAAATGTAAAGGAAAATTATATAAAAATCGAGATTTAAAATACTTTCAGAAAAAAATAAACTATTAAGTAGTTTAATAGTAAAGGATAATAATAAATTAAAACAAGATTACTTTCATCCTAATCGATCACCTTTCCTATCACAATCGTATATTTTACATCGGAAAATTTTGAATTAGGCTTCGCATAAAACAAAAAGATGTCAACAATAACAAAGTTTAAAATTAAAAACAAAAATAATTAATAAAAGATACGCCTAAAACCAAATTCATTATAATTAGCGGCGGGAAATTAATCCGTAAAACTAGTTTTTAACTATAAATAAAGCCTCAAAAAAGAACTTAAACGAAAAAGAACATACAAGAGTAAAATATTGTATTGTTATATACATATTCAGAAAAACCGATGTTAGATTAACAATTTATTTACTATAAGTTAAAATAACGATAAAGAATATAAAATGAAAATAATAATGCAAAAGGTCATAATTAAGGTGACATTCGGAGACCACCATCTGAATTTTAAAAAATATAAATAAATCAAAAATTTAAATAACTCACCTAAACGAATAATTTCTCCATTTATGTAGGGATTTTCAGCGATATGTCCAACCAAAGCTGCAAACTCTTCAGGATATCCCAAACGTTGCGGGCTCAAGACGAGTTTCCCCAAAAACTTTTTTGCCTAATCAAAAAATATATAAAAAAATATTTTCTTAAGCCTAAACAGACCTTGTCCGGTAATGAATCCATAAGTGGAGTGTCAAAAAGTCCAGGTGCAATTGTAACAAAACGAACACCTGGAACGGCGTAATCCCTTGCAAGTGGTAATGTCATCGATGCAATAGCACCCTTTGTTGCAGCATATAAAACCTAAATAAATAATCCACCAAAATATAAAGAAAAATTTTAAACCTGTCCAGACTGTCCTTCAAAAGCAGCAATTGATGATGTATTAATTACTACACCTCTTTGGTTGTTTTCATCTGGAGTGCTTACAATTAAATGAGGTAAACTGTATTGAATGACATTAATTGTCCCATAAAGATTAACCTTTAATCGGAATTAACAATGAAAATGTTAAAATAGATAACCTTTATTATTTTATCGATTCGCTCCCGTTTCATAAAATCAGCCTTTGTGGTTGAGTATAATTTTTGGGCGAAAGCAACACCTGCACAATTCACAACCAAATTGAGCTGCCCAAAATGATTGGCTATCGAATCAACAGCCTCCTTCACTTGATCCTCTGATGAAACCTGATGAAAAATAAAAATGACAAAATATTCAAATAAATTCTAAAATTTACATCCAACGGTCGAAATTGCACAATTTCCGAGCTAATCTCATCAGCCAGTTTAGATCCTTCCGAAGATGGTAAATCCAATAATCCAACATTATAACCTTTCCCAGCAAGGTATTTAACTGTTGCTTTGCCTAATCCAGAAGCACCGCCTGTAACAATTGCAACAAGTTTCTATAAAATAAATGACTTTTAGAATAATTATTTAAAGACTTTAGCAGAAGCAGCTGCTGCACTACTAACAGATGCCATAATTCCTGAAAAGTTAAAAAACAATTTGAACTCACTTAAAAACATAAAGATATACATAAATGAAAAATTCAAAACATTTTACAAAGGCACCATTAAAGCTCAAAATTTAAAATAAAATTATTAAAAATTAACATATATATTATGTATATATTATCAACAATTATTTTTCAACATTCGTTTTAATTTTAAATAATTTATTCCTTCTTCACATGACCAAATTCTTTTATTGTCTCCTGAAAATTAAAAGTAAATTATTAAAACCTCTGCTGTCCATCCTTTCGAACTCTCTCAATAACTTACCGCGCTTTCAATGCTGAAATCCAGACGGAACAAAATAATTGAAATCAAAAAAAGCAACAAAAATGCACTAATCACCATTAAAGGTTCTCGAATTAAATATATACGTTCAAATTCATAATAAAGCTATTAAAATAAAATTTTTAAAGAAATCGTCGTAATTTTCGCAAAATAAATTACCGTGAATGTTTGGATATGATTGTTTATCAAATTTTCCTTCTCAATCACTACAACAGGACGACCAAAAGTATCCAAATAAGTCTTATAAGTTTCATCTGGCAAACGCTTAACAGAGTAAGGAGTAACTAATTTTATATTCCTTAAAACATGAGGAAATAAATTAAATAAAAAAATAAAATAAATACGCGCTCATTTCTGGTAAAATAATTTTAAGACGAAGTTTTTGTACAACAGCATTGTCAAAAAGTCTATCCATCATTTTCATCCTAAGCGCATAATTTGACCCAGAAGAGTGCAAAAATGAAGAACTTGGAATATTATAACCGAGAACGTAGTTTGTCTTATAAAAAATATTTAAGAAAAAATATAAAATTTTTAAATTACCCGCCAGCCGCCGAACAAAGGAAAACGTGGGCGAAGTTCAACTTCAACACGATCGTTTCGTGGATATACACTAGAAGTAGAAATATTGCCAATCTCATCTCTATAATAAATGTCACGAGTTGATGGTGGAAGAATTGCCTGAGAAATTAAAACAAATAGATATTTAAATTATTATTCCAAAAATTGAAATTTACTTTGAAACTTCGAACTACAGGCTGCTTCGTTCCTCGTCTGTCCATTTGAAAATCTAGACGAGAAAAGGATCCCTTTAACAATGCCCCTTTGTTAACAATTTCAACATTCTCTTCAACAGCCAAATTCCCACCCCAATGAGAAATCTAAAAAAACTTAATTAAAGAAATTATGCTAAAAAATAAAACTTCGATAACTCGATCAACTTTTGTAGCAATAAGGAAAGGAGAATTATTTTCAAAATGAATAGTAATTGGTTTCTAATTTTAATAAATTTTTACATATTTAAGTAAAATTAGTACCTTCGTATAGGGTTTGGAGTTCTCATAAGGTCCATAAGTGATTTTGCCGGATGCATATTTGCTTGGCGAAACATCAGTGAAAGCAGTGGGCTGAACAGAACCTACTTTGTAAATACAAGTCTCTTTTAACAACGAATAAGATGAAGGAATGTTTGCCAATCCTGAGTAAAGAACAAGTCTAAAAATGATTCTATAGACTGCAAAATAAGAAAATTACTGATTTTCGGACTGAATAATTTCTTTGGGATGTGGTACTAAATATTCAGTCAATGCATAGTCAACAGTAATCTTAATTGTAGAAGCAGCCGATAAAAGATTAAGCAACTCTAATTTGTGGAAAACGAATTCATTTGGCGCACCCTTCACTTTAGCCTTGTTGAAAAGTTAATTAATTAGCCATTTAAAATATTAATGACAAAAATTACACGTGAGACACGAAACTTTCCAGTTTCCTTTCCAGTTTCAAAAGCAGCCATCCAAGACAAATGTTTTGCTTCGTCCTCTGTTATAACATTTACAAAATAAGAAATATCTTCTTTTCCCTCATTTTTTAATTCAAACTCTGTTTTGACCTGAAAATAACATTAAATTAACAAAAAACGTTAAAAATAAGGAGACAATAATTTTGTGATTAACTCTACATTATTATATAAAATTATCTATAAAATGAACCTTGACAATTTGTGATGATATATCTATATTTCTTGTTGCTGAAATAACTTTTAGACCTTCAAACAATGTGAGTTCTGTTTGTTGAGCCTTATAAATTGATAAAAATAAAGCAAATATAGTAAAAGTTAACATTTAATTTTGCATTCAAAAATCTAAAAAACAGGTTATAAAATTAAAACATTAATCATCCATAAAAGGCAAAATTAATTAAACGTGTCAAAAAAGAATAAGTAAACAAAAATAATTCTTTGCGACATTTTGCAAATTTCCAGATTGAAATATCCAATAATAAATTTTCTATATGGTAACTTATTATAATAATATTATTTTGGTAGCACAGAAAATACCTAATTCAGAATTTTTATAAGATATTCTTATTTTTCAACATTTCTAAATAAAACTGAATATGCGAATTGAAAATAACGATGAAGTAGATATTCTTAGTCGATTAGGAATTCTTGAACGTGAAGTTCCTAATGATCGTTTAACTACAAAAATTCTAAATAATCGTCATATCGACAAGAGACGTAAATTTCATCGTGTTTCATTAAATGTTGCTCTAAATAGAATTTCTCTGAGTGAAAGTAGCACAGGTGAAGATAGCGATTTTCTTAACAAAACAGTTAGTTTTTCATAATTAATAATAAATATATATATTTTTTAATTTTAGTCTTCTGAAACAAAACAGCAAAAAACAATGTTTCATTCATACAATAATTGTCAGTCTAATCCAAATTTTTATGAATTTCTTTCTCTTCTCAGTGCTGCTGGGTTTTTGGTATTATTCTTTTTAATTGTTTTATTTTTTTAAATAAATTTTAGGGATTTTCATTAACATTAAAAGAATCAAGTTTTCAAACGAATTTTGATGGAATAAATGTAAATTTATTTTAAATATATTTCTCTAATTAAAATATTTTTAGGTTTTAATTAATTTAATATTTATTTTATTTGGCTCTTCTTTTGGTTTATTAAATATTTTTATAAAAGATTTTTCTTTTTTTTTTCAGCAGCCTTCTCTTTATTTCAATTTCATTTAAATTCATTTTTTCTTTTACTTTCTGTGATGTTAACTTTTATATCAATTTTTGCTCTATTTTTGATTGATACAGGCGATAGAATTTTAAATATTGGTAATTTTAGTATTATTTTATTTAATGCTAGTCATTCATTTTTAATTGCATCAATTGAAAGAGGATCATTTAAAACATATTTATTTAATATTTTTTAATTATTTTTATTTTTAAGTTATTTTGTTAATGTATATCCACGTTGGAATATTAATTTTCGCCGTATTCTTTTTATTGTCTATGCATTTATTGCTTTTTGTGCTTTTTTATCTTCTTCGCTTGAAATTCAATTAAAAGGAAACAATTTATCAAATAATTCTGAAATTAATGAAGGACAAATAATGATTAAAAAATCAAAAGATTTAGATGAAAAGGTTTTTTATTTATTTTTTAATAAAATAAAAAATAATTTTTAAATTTCAGTTTATTTTCAATAAATATTTATTTCAAATTTTCTTTAATCCACAAATATTTATTCTTTTAATTTTTGTTTTACCAATTTTATTTGGGTTTTGTTGCTTTTTTGGTCGACCTTTGGGTTCTCCACAGCATCGAATTTCAAATAATCATTTTAATGAAGTATTTTTAAAAAAATGTTTTTTTTTAAATTTTTTTTTAAATAAAAATAGTTACAAAATGGTGGTAATTTATTATCTACATCTTTTATTTGTCAAATTCTTATGTTTTTTATTATGGCCTTACATTTTACTTCTTACTTTATTGCTCAAAATTCTATCAATTTTAATAAAGAAAATAATTTTAAAAATATTCAAAAGGTGTTATTTTGGTTATTTTTGCTTATTTTTAGGCTTCCATTTGTTTTTTGGTAATTTTTATAAAAAATTTCTTTTAAAATTTTAACTTTTTATAGGCCAGATTTATCAATACGCTCAAATTTATTTTATTTATTATATTTCATTCTAATTACTGCCAGTATTCTGCTTAAATTAATTTTACCTGAACATTTTAATATTTTTGGTTTGGCCATTCTGGTAATTTTTTGAAATTCATTTTAAAAATTAAAAAAATTATTAAAGTCGTTTTCTTCTAATTTTCCAATTTTTTTCTATGTTTGGTACATTAATTATTCAAAATGCTCACATTTGAATATTTCTTTTTGTTTTATTCTTTCTTTAGCATTTGGAGAATTAATTGGAAAATATATTTTTTGGACAGAAAGTTTTTAATTTTTTATTTATTTTTATTTTTTAATATTGAAATTAAATAGTTCTTCCTTCCTCTTCATTAAAAATTGGAATTTTTTCAATTGCATTTTTATTGTTTTTGATTTTATTTTTTAAAATTCAAAAAGAAGGACGTCAAAGACAAATTATTGAATATAGCTTTTCAATTAATGGTAAATACTTATATTTTTAAATTTTTATTTTTAAAAGGTAATGGAAATATTCAAAACTCTTCAAAATCTAAAAAGAAATTAAAGAAAAAGGTCAAAACATCAAAAGGCGCTTATTCATTATTAGAAATGAATAGAAGAACTGCCAACAAAAATGACACAAAAAAACAACGTCAAACACTTATTTCCAATGATGATAGGTCATCATTTGATAGTGAAGATGATGAAGACGAAGCTGACGTGGAAATGGAATCTTTGACTGGTGGTGATGATGAATTGGAGAAAGAAGAGGGTACAAGAAGAAATGAATTAGAAAGGCTTATGTAAAAAATCACAAATAGAAAATTACATTTGATTAGAAATTTTCTTCTTTTTTTTTTCACCTTGATTTTTCACTTATCTTTTCTCTATTTTAAAGAGCCACTAATGAATTTTTTCTTTAATTAAAAAAGAGGAAAATGTGCGCGCCATATTGTGAGAGCATTAAGCAAAAGTAGTCCTGTCAGTCTATGTATGGATTAACAAAAGGAAGTGAAGAGATCAGCAATAGAGAGAGGTGTTTTGTTGAAGGATTAGCGAACGATGAGGATGTGCTAAAGCTGTTTTAATATTTTTGCAGATTTTCTCTGTACACGTTGTTAATGGATGCTTTAAAAACATTAAAAAGGGTGACACCGTTACATACATTTAATTTAACAAATTATTTTTAAATTTTTTATTTTAGTTGTAGTAGTACGTATAAGAAAAAAGTTCTCTAAATATAATTTTAGACTTTTTTGTTTGCTGTACATTTAACCTTGACTATCTTAATTTGTTGTAATGATACATAATTCTTGATAAATTTAATTTTTTTGATTCGACTTAATTAAAAAAGATGATCTCATTTGAGAGATCATCTTTGTCCTTTCAAAAATATATTGACTAATATAGAAATAAATAACTTCGCCAAATTGTCCTCTCGTTTCACATATTTTTGGAATGCATCCATTACTCAATATTTATTTTAAACATTTTTCTCTTTTTTTTTATTAAACTAAAATTCCCGGTCAGCTTTCTATTTCTATTTGATAAAACCACAACAAGAAAATAAATATGTATATACTCTATAAATATATTGTTGTGACTCATCCCGGATGCATTTATGGCCATTCTTGTTTCTACATTTCTTTTTACTTTTCATTAAGTTGGCTTTCTTTTTTTGTATTATGGTTTTTTCATAAAATAGGTTATCCTAATTGGCATTTATTTATATGTATATTTATTTAATAAATTATTTTTATGTCAGTATAATTAAAATATTTTGTAGATTTATTTTTTAAAAGTTACCAAATATTTTGAACATAAATATGCCTTTTTCTACTGATCAAATTGAGCAATTAAAAGAACATTATCCAACGGTATCTAAATTTATTTAACAATTAAATTAATTTTACTTTATAGTTAATACAAAATGGAGGTAGTGGATATATAACAATCGATGAATTAAATGGAGCTTTGAAAATTCTTGGAATTGATGTGCCTGGTTATCAAGTAGTTTTTAAATATTATTTTATGCCCTTTTGATATTTTAATTATTTTAAATTATTTTTTAGGCAAGAGATTTGTTGGAGCGTTATAATTCTGGAAATAAACAAATAAGTTATGATAAATTTACTATTATTTTTGATGAACTTGATACACGACGAAATGCGGAAGTTTCGCGATGGAAAAATCGTATTGGAAGTGTTACTGGGGCTTATCAGCTTCAAGGAATGGCTGAACATGGAGCAGATGAAATTGTTCATACAATTCGAGTTGAAGTAATTTTAAATTGTTTCAACACGGGGATGCTCTAGAGTCGACCTGCAGCATGAAGCTGACTCCGTCTGCGCAACCCTAGGTATCCCCCCC
>ABLG01000528.1:0-20065 GCA_000172435.1 Meloidogyne hapla
TTGCGAAATGCAGAAGTATCTTGCAGAAGTATCTTTACAAACCCCAAAAATAATTTTTAAAATTTGAAAATAGTAATAAATATTGTTAATTATTTACGTTTATTCAATAATTCTTTCTCATTTCCTTTTGATTGACAGGAAAAGGAGTCTCTTACTTTTTGATTGACAGGAAGGAAGGGATTATTTTTGAGACTCAAATAGGGAGGGGGGGGCGGGATAACAGAAAAGTACCCATAATTCTTTTATTAAATAATTAAAAGAATTTTTAATTTTAATTAATTTAAAAAAATCATTAAAATAACAAAAAAATTTTAAATAAAAAATAAATTTATTTTATTTTAAATATTGTCTTCACTAAACAAAAATAAAGATTGTTTTTTTATATATTTATTTTTTGTTACACGTCCGTCTTCCACTTTTTAAAAAATTTTTGTTGCTTCCTCTTTATTGTATATATAAAAACTATATATAATATGTGATGTTTAGTAGTTCAACATTAAAGAGAATCATCGATTATTTCCTAAATTCTTCATTTCCAGCCGCATTTTAGAGGAAGAGAAATGTCTTTCATTGACACTTTTATTTTGCTTTAATATTTTTCTTTTTATCATTATTATACTAAATTAATATTTTACCAAATTAATATATTTACCAACTTTTTTGCATCGATCAATTTAAAGTTCTGAATGTGCTGGTTCTTTTTTACAAAGGAAATGTTAAAAGCCCATCGTTTTTAAAATTTATTTTTTTGTTAAAATACCATATAGGTATATACATTTTTGTTAAAATGACAAAATTGATTGATTACTTGCGCAGCACGTCAAATATAATATATACAGATTTTTCATTCATTTTATATTTTTAATATATTTTAAGATATTTTCTCTCTTTTTTCTAAAATTTTTATTATAGAATGGCTTAAATTTAATTAATCTAAATTTTAATAATTATTTTTTATTGTAAAATATATTTATAAATAATGAAGAACAATGAAGAAAAAGAATTACAGGTTAATTAATTAATTAATTATTAAAAATATTTATTAAATTTTTTAAAGAGTTTGCGAGATGAAATTTTGGAAATGACTAAAAGATTGGAAATAGCTGATAGAGAAAAAGCACAAGCAGGAGAATTAGGATTACATTTATTAAAAGAAAAAGAACAATTAGAATTAACACTTGAGGTTAATTAATTAATTAATTTTTTTAAATAAATTTAGGGGAAATATTTTAGTGTCTGGATAGTTTTAAATTTTTATTTGTGGAATGATTTTTAAAATAAATAATGTAAAAATTATAATGTAAAAACTCATTTTATCAATTTTTTTTTAATTTTACAAGTTAAATACGTAAAAATTAATTAAAAAATATTTTTCTTGAATTTTATTTTTTTAAAGACTCTTTTAAAAGAACATGAAGTAATTCGTTCAGAACTTGAAAAAACACAAGAAAAATTAACTCTTTTTCGTTCTTCACAACGTAATGCAGAAGCTAATGAATTGGATCATGAAATGGATTTACTTGAAGATTCGGTAGCTTTAGAGGCTCGTTTTGCTGAAAGAGTGAATACTTTGGAATTGGCTAAAAAACATTTACAAGAAGTAAAAAATAAATAAATAGAATTATATTTTTAAATATTTTTTTTTATTTTTTAAGCAATTAATTGCATATAAATCTGATTCTGAAAGACTTCAACAAGAATTAATTTTAATTCAAACAAGAGTAGAAGAATTAGAAATTGAAAGAAAAACATTAAGAGAAGAAGTATAATATTTTAATTTATATTTTAAATTTATTTCTAAAATTTAAAGTTGAAAGAATTACGTACTCGAGAACAACAATTACTTGGAGAAAATTGTGAATTAGAAGAAGAAAATGTTGCTTTACTTAAACAAGTTTAAAAGATTTTTTTTTTAAATAAATTTATTATTATATTTAAAAAAAAAGGTTTCAAGTCTAAGATCTGCACAAATTGAATTTGAATCAATGAAATTGCAAATAAAAGGAATGTTAGACGAAATGATTATTTTACAAACATCTGCTGAAGAAGCTGAAAAAGTTTTTATTTTTTTGTTTTTGTTTTATTTTTTTTTTAATTTTATAAAGCTTCGTTCATTGGCTGAACATCAAGTAGCTGATGCATTAGCAACTGCTCAACACGAGAGAGAACATAGATTGGCTTTAAAAAAGGAGTATGAACAGGTTTTTGTTTTTTAACAAATAATCTTAGTTTTTTTTAGAAAAATTTTTTATAAAAAAATTAAGGACCAAAGGCTACCAAAATAATCTTTTATTTAAATTCAAAATATTAAAATAATTATTTTTATCTTTTTAAAGCTTCGAAATCAAGAACATTTAGCTTCATTAAATAGTTTGTATTTGGGTATTAAAGGTGCTCATGAAGGTCATGACAGAGATACGATGAAACAGGTTTAAATATTTAAAAAGAATAAATTCAAATAATTTATTTTTTAGTTGGAAAGTTCTTTTATTGCTGATGAACCTTTAAAAGGAAATGGTAAATTATTATTTTTTAAATATAAAAAATATCCAAATAATAATTATGATGTTTTTTTCAAAAAAATCGCTTTAAAAAATTTTTGGACATTTTTTCTTTTAAATATTACAAAAATATTTAATAAAAATTATTGTTATAACAATTAAAAATTTGTTTAGAAATTATCAAAAATGACAATTTTGGTGGTGGTAGAGATCTTTTTTCAGAATTACATGGATCGGAATTAACTGAACAATTAAATAAACTTCAAACAGAAAATCAACGTTTAATTGATTTACGTACAGAACAATCCAAACAATTTGCCCAAATGTTAATTCCTTTCTTTCAAAAATTGGATATTGGAATTATTGGTGTAAATTTTGGTTTGAAATTTTTATTTTCAAAAATAAAATTTATTTTTTTAAAGAAGAATTTGAATTACCAAAATTGAAAGAATATATGTCTTTGGCTATGGAAAGACTTGAAGAACGTATTGGACCTCAAAGAAAAGCTAAAAATATGCAAAAAAGTTTAGACAAAATAAAAGGTTATGTTATTAAAAATATTTGTTTTAAATTATTTTTAAAACAGAAAGTCTACGTAAAACAATAATTTTAGCAGCAAGAAAAGATGCTTGGTTATTAAATTCTCAACAAATGATTGTCCAAATGGGACAAGCTTTATATTCATTTTATATTGAATTAATTGTTGGGGAACAAATAAATGAAAATGAAAAAGGTTTTATTTTAAATTATTTTTTTTAAATATTATTTTTAAATCTTAGCAACACCAGAGTTGGCAATAAAATTAAAAAATATTAATGAATTAGTTAATAAATTAAATTTTATTGAAGAATGTTTACAAACAGAAGAGGAACGAGAAGAAAATAAGTTTGTTTCTTTAAATAAATAAATTATTTTTTTATTTCTTTTTTTAAAAGTTCTAATTCTTCTAATACGAAACCTCTTTCACCACCAACCTCACAATCATCTCCAACAAATCCTTCACTTTCTCCCCCACCAATTGTTGAAGCACCACCAGATCCAAAACAACAACAATCTAGATTAGATGTTCGTTCTCCACGTATTGCTCCATTAATGCCTGAAATATGTCGTCCAATTTTTTCAAAAAAATTTTTAAAAGAAATTTCTTCAGCACAGATTTGTAATAATTTAGAAGAAAATTCTGTTGATGAAAAGTAAGAAATAAAGAAAATAATTAAATTATTTAAAATTAACTTAGAAATACATTAAAAGATGATAATAATATTTTCTTTAGAAATTCAATTATTGAAGAAAGTGATTTAAGAGAAAGACTTCCAATATTAGCACAGGGAGAAGAAATAAATAATACACAAATTGCTTTTACAACAGTTATAGAATTATTTAAAATAATTAAATCAGCAACAGAACAAAGATTATTATTAAATGGAATATCTCCAAGAGATAAAACTGAAACAGAACTTCGACAAGAAAATAGTAAATTAAAAGAATTACTTGCTGTTAAAAGGTTTTATTTTAAATTATTATTTTTAAAATTAAAAAATTATTTTTAAAGAGAACAAGTTTCATCTCTTCGTTCTGTACTTCGTTCAAATAAAAGTTCTACTGAAGGAGCATTTAATTGTTTAAGAGAAAAATATGAATCAGAAAATCGAATAAAAGATGAAACTTTAGAGGTATTATTTGAAATTAATTTTAAAAATATTAAATTTTTTTAAAGGTTTTACGTTCACAATTAAAACAATTTAAAGAAGATGCTGCTACCTTTGCTTCTCATAGAGCAATGTTTACTGCTCGTTGTGAAGAATTACAACAACAAGTAGAATCAGCTCAGAATTCATTAAAAATGGCAGATGAAGAAAAGAAAACATTAAATCAATTACTTAGAATGAGTATACAACAAAAATTAATGATTACTCAAAGAATGGAGGAATTGGAAATGACAGCTGAAAGACAATATCAACAAGTTTTAAATTTACATAAATGATTTTTTTAAATTATTTTTTTTTGTAGAGAGGTCCAACTTCAACAGATTCTCATCATTATCAACCACCAACAATGAAAAGAGGAGGAATGTCTTCAGGCACATCAAGAAGTGGTGGTCAAGGAGGAGGAATGACTCGAACTGTTCGCTATCCAGGTTATTTAAATTTATAAAATTAATTCCAAAAAATAATTTTTAGGACCTTCATCAACAAACCAACAAAATGGTGGAATGAATAGAGGAAAATAATAAAATACCGAATAATTAATTAAAATAGCCGCTACTTTTTGGAAAAATGGTAAAGTATGTAAAAGTGACGGGTGACCAAATAAAACCAAAAAGAAAATTTTCTAAAGAAAAATAAAATGTGAAATTTCTTCATATTCAAATAATGCCTTAACTATAAACAATACCAAAATATATATTGACGAGGATTTGTTTCAAGTTTTCGAATTACTTCGAGATTAAATTTCTTACATAAAATAATTGTTCGTCAATATTTAGAAAAATTTTTTGTTTTTAATTCTCCTTCCAAAGAATTCTCAAATTTTCCTTTTTAAATTGTTTTATTAAATTACTTAATTTCATGAATAAAAAATACAACCAATTTTTGGCATTATTAATTTATAAAATACTGAGATTTTAAAAAGATTGGAATTAAAAAATAATTTAGGAAGTCCAACATTCATTTAAATAAATTATTTCTCAACATTTTGTTGATTAAATGGCTCTTTTGTTGTTGTGTAAATCTTTTGACGTTCTTGTAAAAGACTTTCTAATTTGCGAGCTGCTTGTGCATGTACAGACCGGGCTCGGTGTCGAATAATGTGAGATTGACAACAATCAGAGGAGGTTGTTGGAGTTTGTATTTCTAGTTTAAGAGCATTACTTTGTGTAGACTGAAAAATTAAAAATAAATCGTTAATATAATGCCAAAGATAGCAAAATTTTCGATTTAAACCAGTCTTACAATTCTATCAAAGCAGGTATACCTACCACTTGAAATGTCATTCTAGTGTGGCTAGGAAATGCTCATTGCCAGCTTATTGGAATAAATATATGGGTTAAAACCAAATGATGGAAAATTAATTAGGTATATTTTTATTATAGTTGCCCCATTTTCTATTAACAAGAAAATCTCACGATGAGAATAAAATAATGTTAATATTTATTAATCAATTTAAAAATGTAAAATTTCAAACCAAGTTAGAAGATGATGGTCCTTGACTGACAGAAAATATTCGTTGTTGTATGGCCCCTCGTGATAAAGCAAATGGAGAATTCTCATTATTTGTAGAAGAAGGTGCAGATGAACAACTTAAACTAAAAGCTAAACGTTCTTGATGGTTTGAATGATTTTTTGTTGAAGGAAATGAAAAACGTCGCGGTTTTAAATTTGGTGGCATTCCGACAGAGCCATTCTGAAGTGCATCTAATTCGTTAGGTCGTTCCATTGCAATTAGAATTCCAGGCTAAAAATTAGAAAAAATAAAATTTTTATTTAACAAATTAAAAACAATCTTGAAGCCTAATATAGAGAGGAATGATTCTCAGCTATTTTTTTTTTGAAATTTGTAAAGGGTTATGAATTTGTTTATCAATAAAAAATTGTTTGTATCAAAAATAATCAAATAGTTTTTACAAAATCTTTCAAATTAATATAAACAAATAACCTCATCCCTTTCACGCCATTTTTTCAATTCGTGATCCATTTTTGCTCTTCGTGGAGGATTCATAGTCCAAAGACAAGCTAAAAATTATTTTTAATAAAATAAATTAAAAATACATTTTCGTCCATGGCTATTTGGTGGTTCGATTTCAATCTTTCGAAAACATTTATTTAAAGAAAGATTATGCCGAACTGAATTTTTCCAGCCACTTGGCGCTTCACGAAAAAATGGAAAATGATGACTAAAATTAAATTATAAAATTAAATTTTTTTAAACAAACCAAAGAAAAGCATAAATTTCAGAGACTGTCAACTTTAAAAATAAAATTACTACTTAACAATTGACAAAAAATTTTGTGTTATGTCAACAAAAGTCTACTAAATTGTGAAATATCTGTTAAATCATTTACTTATATTCATATATTAATATTATATAAAATAGTTTGTTTCACATAACTTTTGTAAAAATTTAAATAAAGATTAAAAAACCTCTCCAGTAGTACTATTTTTTAATGCCAAACCAATTAAACAAGAATAAGAATAAGCTGGTTTTGCAAATCCATTAGGAGCTAAAGGCAATTCTCTCGGTTGTTCAGTCTCTTAAAGAAATAATTTAAAATATTCTTAAAAATTATAAAAAAAAACCTTCAACCAATTCAATTTCATTATTTTCTTTTCCTTCCAATTTTATGTTAACTAAGTTTTTAACACTTTTTTGTCGTTTATTAGAAAAAGTTCCTTCTGGGGAGCCTTCATCCAATCGCCAATGAGCAGGAGGCCCCGAAATAAGTTTTGGCTCAATTTTATTTTCCAAAAGTGATTTATTATTTAAATCTTCTTCTTTTATTTCTAATTTAAAATGTTGATTGTTAGAAGATAAAGAGAATTGCTAAAAAAATAAAATATTAAAAATAACTTTTAAAATAAACCTTTAATTTATTTAATGAACGTAATGGAGTATTCTCAATATTTTGAAGTTGATTAAATGGTTCGCGTTGTGGTGATTGTTGATTGTGCAAAATTGAATTAATTGTTGTATTGTTGCAAATATTCTCGTGCTTTGCTTCATAAAATGGATCAAATTGTTCACTTTGTGAGTGTTGATTATTGTTCTAAGAAAAAAAATTAGATAATTTGATTATAAATTTAACTGAGTAATTGAACCATTAATTTAAAAATACATAAAAATACCATAATCTAGATGGATTACTTTAATAATGAATCCTAACCAAAAAATTATAAAAATTTTATAAAAACTTGTGAATAACGTAGATCTAGAACTTGTTGAGAATTTTCAAAAGAACCATCGTCTAAACGTGGTTGCCAATAAGTTGCTTCTACTGTACTTGATTCAAATGAAGTAACAGAAGGTTGTTGATTGAATTGTTGAAAAAGATCATCATCAGACCCAACAAAATTTCCGATAGGCGAAAATGGAGGAGCTGCAGGATCGTCACAATTATGTAAAAATTGTTCAAAACTTTGTTGCTGACTCATTGGCCGTAAAAACAATGGAGGATCAGCAGAAGCTGATTGCTGCGAACTGTTTGATTCATCGGCATATTCATATCTAGAGATCACAAATTTTTAGAAAATATGGATTGATAAAAAACAAACCTTATTTGCGGATAAGAAGACATTCCTTCTTATTTTAATCAGCAAACTTTATATTAATAAATTAACACATTTAATACAAAATAAGTAATTAAAAATAAAATAATTATATAATAAATTGAATAAAAACAAATTTACTTAACTAAAAATGGCGAAACACTATCAAATAGAAAAGAAAACAATAAGGGAAAATAGGAGAGCATAAACGAAATAGAGAACAATTTCCCGCCAATTTTTAATATTTTGCTTTGCAGAAAAACTGCGCATGAAAGGATTTCTCTGAATATATATTCGCTATAGAGGATTTGAAGAGAAAATTATAAAGAAATAATTTATAAGAAAACCCAATTATATAAAGAACAAACAAGACTTTTTCATGCGTAGCCAGAAATAATAATTACTAAATAAGCATATACCTAGTTGAAAAAACGATACAATAAATTTTATAGCTTTTTAAAATCAGCTATCATAAAAATTATTTGTTTCCAATTTATTATTCATTTCTTGTTTCATCTAAAAGCCAATTATTTTCATGAAAATCTTCAGAAAGATCAAGCAGCCTATTACGAATATATTCAACTTTAGTTCGCTCATCATTGAACGATTGAAATTGTTCTTCTGTGAATACAACAGGATGGAGACCAGCTTTCTTCAAAAGTCGTATACCTCTGAAGAAGCTCAAAAGATTTAAATCAAATGTTTGTAAAGAAAGATCTTAAATTTATTCAATCCCAAATATTTTAAAATAAACCCACGTTTGACAGACACCAACTAATCTAACAGGTCCAATATCCTCCGTTGGATCAAAAATTCTAGTTACTTGTTTTTTAGTAAAGAAAAGAATCGCTACTTCTTTGCATGTTGTTCCCTGACTCCTTTCAGTTTCAACTTTATTTAAAGGAATGAATTCCCTTTTAGATTTATCAACAAAACATCGACCTTCTATTATAACACCAGTCGCTTCATGCCATTCTTGTCCAGTACTGTACAACTAAAAAAATTGCTTTATAAAAATAAAAAGCGATTCTGACAAAGAAAAATTTATTAAATTTAATATTTTTAATAAATATATTGTTTTTTTAACATTCATTATTTTACTACTCACAAAAAAAAATATTGTTAAATTAAACAATACATTCGGCAGGACGACGAGTCGCATTATTATTTCAAAGTTTGCAAGTGCTGCCATCCCTTCATCATTGAATTTGTTAGTTAACAGAAAGCGTATTTCCTAAATATTAAAAAATATATTAAAATAGAATAAAATAGTAATAATAAACAAACCTTTGGCGTTAACTTGTCAACAAAGAATGGTCCTTTATAGTTTGACAATTCTAATTTAGCTGCACAAGAAATTGTTTTTAACCGCATATTGTCATAAGACCTCTTTTTTCTGTCCAGAAAACTCTTCTTAATTGCATCAACAAAATTTACATCAAGAACAGATTCAGCAACAGAATTGTTTAGACAATTAAAGCATGTCAAAATATAAGCGAATTCAAGCCAACCACTTTTTTTAAATTAGAAAGAATTAAATATTTTTAACAAAAAAACTTTAGTGTTGCAGCACTTCTGTAAAAGTTTTTGCTAAATGTTTGACCAAATGGAAATGTTAAACGGCAATCAACGTTTGCAAGAGCAAAAGCTTGTGAAATATGATATAACGATAAAATTCTAAAAAAATAATGTAAATTTATTAATAAAAAATTCATTAACGGTATTTGTTTGGTTTCCAATTTGGGTTCAAGCGATTCAATAATCTGACGCCAAAAATACCGATCAGTTAGGCGAAGATGTGCTATTAAAAAAATAAATTCTATTAAATAATGCCTCTCCAGTCATTAGAAAACTTGGAAATTAATTTTTTTTTAAAACATGTTTATAAATTATATACTTACCTATTCTAATAAAAAGAATGGACAAAATGAATTAAAAAATTTGCCTAGTCGTGAAAAAGTTGTTAGACTAATTCTTAGAAAAAGTTCCAAAATATCGAATAAGACAAACAAAGATATTAAATTAAGAATAAATATCCAAATTTTTAAATAAATTTTTTAATTATAAAATATATACCAAGTGGTAAAAGAGAAAACTGAAGTAAATAAGGGTCGTGCCGAAATTCCAATACTTCATGCTTTAATTTAGTGATTAGCCGTGCATCAGACCATCCAAGTCGTGATAACGAATTTAAAACATTATTAACAAGAGAAGGTTCATTTAGAGGAATACTAAAAATAATTGAAATGTTTATAATTTAAATATTTTCTAAAATAATATGTATGTAACTAACTCTATCCACACATATTATTAGAAAATTTAAAATAAATATAACCATAAAAATAAAATAATTTATGAGAAAAAAAAACAAAAAAAACCTACAATTCTTCTATTCTTCTGCATAAAGGTTTCAAGATATTTTCATAACGAATTCCTTCTCTACCAAAATAAACTAATAAAAATACAAGAGTTGTAACATCCATTTCATCCAAATCTCTGCAAAATTTGGAAACATTTACTGACGATAATAATTCTTCCTCTTTAAATTGTAACGAATTCCAATAACCGCTTGCCTTCATTAATTGCCGAGAAAAATTAATACGATTCGAAAACTTAAAGGAAAAACCACTTTTTTTTTAATTTAAAAATAAAATAAACATTTTTATGTGAAGAAATATTTTCAATTGGTTGAATTAATAATTGATCAATAAAGGCTGATAATTTAATTGTCTCATCAAAAGAAGCATTTTCAATTTTTTGAATATGTTTTTTATTTGCCACATCAGTTATTGATGCAAAACTAAATTAAAAAAGTTTTATTGAAAGATTATTTTGAAGATTTATAATCTTTAAGGTAAAAAATATTTTAGAAAAAAGCTTTCAAAAGCTAATTCAAAAGAATAAAAATTCGCTAATTTTGATGGATTCACTGGGAAAATCATTAGATGCAAACTAAACAATAAAGAAACAACCTGGCAATCTCACAGGTCTTAAAATTAGAACTTGAAGTGAAAAGCATATAACCAGTCCCATGCCTTAAAAACGGAAATAATCGCCGAGTTTTATTCATTACAATCAGCATTTGTTTTCTAATTAACTGTAAAATATTAAAAGATTTAAAAACAAATTTAGTTAAATAATTGCAAAAAAAAATTATTTTTTTTAAGAAATCGCAATTTAATATTCAAATTTAATAAAACTATTCTTTAAATAGATAACAAAGCAACAAGTCTTGATCGGAAAGAAATATTTATTTAATATATAACAAATTAAATGTTAGCAGGTCATTCATCAATTATACCAACAATAAATTTAGAGATTCTTCACTATAGAGATTCTTCAAATTCTTCACTATAAGAAAAAAAAAATAAAAATTCCCGTTGTACAAAATCAGAGGATTCCAAGAAATCTGGCCTTAAAAATATCAGTAACAATGTTAATGACAACTATAAAAATTATAAATATTTGAAGAGAAATTATTCAAAAATTTATTTATAAACGATGTGCAGTTTTAACGTTTTCAAAAACAATCGTTTCTAAACAAGAGTGAATTTGTGCACAAGCATCTATTGCAGATTTGAGAAATTCTGTCAAATGGCTTCGATGTACCAAATTCTTCAATGATATAAGAATAATCTCTTCTCTTCCACCTTTTTGAATAAAATACCATTTTAAAGGAGTATAAAAATTAAAAAAACAAATTAAAAACTAACCAACTGTTGCAATTGTGATACGAGGAATTAATTCACTTTGCTCACGAGAACTCGTATCTGCACAAGGAACGCCATCAACACAACCACATTCAATTGCAGAAACAAGTCCGCGCATTGGAATACCGGCATCAGCTAAAGCTAAACTCCCTGCATTTACACAGGCTGCTAAATTCCCACCATCAGCCTAAATAGTGACAATAAGTATAATTAATTATGTGTAAAAACTTGCCTCAATAACTTCAAAGAAAATATCAATTTGACTACGAGGATACAAATTAACGAAAATTACAGACTCAAAGGCGCGTTCAAGTAGTCGGGAATTAGTATTTCCTCTTCTGTCGCCACGTGGACGGTTTCTACGGTCTGGCACGGAAAATGTTGATTGACTATATTGACAAACAACTATTGCTGACTCTTCTTGAATTCTCGATTTAATCCTGCCTTCTCGAGGCCCATAAACTGCACAAAGAACCTTAGATTGAATTTTAAGATAAAAAATAAAAGACAAGAAAACCTTTGTACCTCCTTGTTCAATATAAGCAGAACCGTCCGCCTGTGAATAAACACCAGTTTGGTATAATATATTGCGGATTTGTTTTGGAAGTCGGGCATCTTTACGGAAACCAAATTCACTTAACATTGCGTATATCAATATAATAATTTAATAAATCTGACAATGAACGTTAAAGATTTAAAAACCACTCGAAACGACCAATCTTGAAAATCACTCGAAACACCCAGTTTTCTATGATACTGATTTGTATTTGCTGGATTAGTTTTTAATAATTTTAGAATTTTTAAGGAATCATTTTTTGTATGTTTTATTTTTTAGATTATATATTTAGTGATACTTAAATTCTATAATGAAGACAAAATTTGCTACAATCGATCTCTGCGCAGTTTTACATGATTTAAACAATTTAAAAGGAATGAGATTATCAAATGTTTATGATATAAATTCAAAAACTTATTTACTAAAATTACAACGGTATTTTTTACTAATTTACTAAAATTACAGTTTACTAAAATTACAAATTTACTAAAATTACATTAGATAGTATATGTATTTTTTATATTTTTTTTTAGACCTAATGAGAAAGCTTTTATTCTTTTCGAGTCAGGAATTCGTATACATGTAACGAATTGTGAATGGCCAAAAGCTGTTATACCATCAGGATTTAGTATGAAATTTCGCAAACATATTAGAAGCAAACGTTTAACTAATGTCTCTCAAGTAAATTTTTAAATAAGAATCAAGGAAGTTCTCAGACTTTAGCCTATTTTTATTTTTAAGGTTGGAATAGATCGAATTGTTGATTTAAAATTTGGGGAAGAAGAACGAAGTTGTCATGTAATTGTTGAACTCTATGACAGAGGAAATGTTGTCCTAACAGACCATGAATACACAATTTTGAATATATTAAGGCCAAGGACGGACCATGATACGGATGTTCGATTTTCTGTTAGGGAAAGGTTTTCATTTTTCTTAGTTCTAAAATTATCTTTATTATTATTTAGATATCCTCTTGAACAAGCTAGACAATCTTCACAGTTCCGGCCAACAGATGAAAATATTTTACAGTTCTTAAAATCAGCAAAAACGGGCGATTCACTTAAAAAATCTTTGGTTTGTAATGTTCCTTTTGGAGCGCTTCTTCTCGATCATGTTTTCATAGTAATTGGTATTCCAGTTGGAGCACAGGTTAACAGTTTAAATTATTAAAGAAATTTTTTCGTAAGATTGGCATTCATATTGCGCCAAATGAAGAGGGTGCTAGAATAGTTACTCGTATTTTGGAAGAGGCAGAAAAGGTGGCTGATGATATTTCAGCTAGATCACATGGTGGATTTATTGCGTATGAAGAAAAAGAAAATGAAGAAGGCTCTCCTGTCCAGTTATTTAAGGTTATATTTTAGGGTCAATTTATCAAATAAATTTTTAAGGAATATTACCCCTATGATTTTATCCAATTTCGTGACAAATCTGTTAATAATTTGCATATTCTTGAAACGAAAACGTTTAGTGAAGCAATTGATAAATATTATTGGACAAATGAAACAAGAAAAATTAAACAACAAGATGGGGGAGTTGAAAAAGAAGCTAATAGAAAATTAAATGTAAATTAATGTTTGTATATATTTATTAAAAATATTTTTAGAATATAAAACGTGATCATGAAAGAAGAATCCAATCATTGAATGAAATAAAAGAGATTCAAAAAAGGCGTGGAGAATTCATTATTTACAATAAAGATTTAGTGGAACAAGCACTTTTAATTGTTAGGTTTGATTTTATTAAAAATAATTTTTAAATACTTTTTTAAAAATTATTATTTTAGAACAGCTTTAAATAATCTTAAAAAAGTCAACAAATCATTAGCAGCAAACAATCGAGGACCTAAATTAGCACCAAAAAATGGAATTGGTTCTTGGTTAGAGGAGCTAGCAAATATGGGTGAACAACCTGCAGCAAAAGCGATATGCAAATTAAAATTAGAAACAAATCGGTCAGTGTTATTTGAACTTTATAAATTAAAAATATTTTTCTTTATCATGCTTGTCCTCTTCTGAGTTGATAAATTTGGTTTAATTGATGTTTCTGATTTTAAAGTTCTATAGTCCCAGGTTCAATTCTCATTTGGGGATTTAAATCCCAATCGAATTTTTTAAATGCTAAAATTAAAGAAAAATTCCTAACATAAGCAACAATTTATAGTTAAGGTTTACAATCCGTCTTACCAATCCATATGATGAATCAGATAAAGAATTAAACGTTGAATTGGATTTATCTCTAAATGCAGAACAAAATGCACGATGTTTATTTGAAGAGAAAAGAGCAGCCGAACATAAAAAAGAAAAAACGGAAGCTGCTAAAAATAAAGCATTAAAATCAGCAGTTAAATCAGCCAAAATAAAAGCAGATATTAAATCTACACAAGTTTTTATATTTTTAAATCAATGTAAAAATTTTGTTATTTTAGACAAAAGTTAGAAAAACAAATATTATTCATGCTCGAAAAACTTATTGGTTTGAGAAATTTATTTGGGTAAACGTTTTCAAAAATTTATCTCATTAATTATATTTAGTTTGTAAGCTCCGATGGTTTTTTGGTTTTGGCTGGTCGTGACGCTCAGCAAAATGAATTATTAGTTAAACGTTATATGCGACCAGGAGATATTTATGTTCACGCAGAAATACAGTATTTTAAATTATATTATTATTTAATTTTATATAAAGAGGTGGATCTTCAGTAATTATAAGAAATAGAGAAAATCAACCCTCTGAAGAATGGACTCCACCACCTAAAACTCTGAACGAAGCAGGAACTTTTGCTGTCTGTTTTTCTTCTGCTTGGGAGGCAAATGTTTCAGTTACCGCTTGGTGGGTACGGAATGATCAGGTTTTTCTATTTATATTAAGAAAAATTCATTTTAAATAACTTTAGGTATCTAGAACTGCCCCAGCGGGTGAATATTTGGTTGCTGGTTCATTTATGATTAGAGGAAAACGAAACTTTCTCCCCAGTTGCCCCCTCCAATTAGGATTTGGTTAGTTCAGAAAAAATAAATTTGAATATTTAATTGTACTTTCAAGGATTAATGTTTAAGCTGGATGATGAATCAATAGAAACCAAAAAAATAAAAGAAAACAAATCACCTCTTAATGAAAACGCACAAAATAATAATGATGAATCGACAAATAATTCAGAAGATGAATCAATTGAAGGAAGCCAAAATTCCGATACAACGGAAGAGACAGAAGAAGAGTTCCCTGACGTTAAGGTTGGATTTAAAATGAGTTTAAATATTTTTTGAATATTGAGATTCGTGTTACTGGTACATCAACGCAAAAAGATAAATTGAAAGAGTCTAGCACCAGTTATGATAATAAAGATGATGGAGACGAAAACAAAGTAAGCGATGAAGAGGCTATCGGTGAAGTAAGTGAAGGCGACCTCATAGACTCTTTAACTGGACACTTATCAAATGAAGATCAACCTATATTTGCGGTTCCCGTCTGTGCACCATACACGGCAATGAATAAATTCAAACTTAAGGTCTGCTTTTTAACAAAAAACTAATTCCCACTTGTTCTTCAGGTAAAAATTACACCAGGAAGTTGCAAACGAGGGAAGGCTGTGAAGATGGCGCTTGAACTTTTCGCCGTAAATTCTTTTCAAATAAGTTTAAAATAATTTTTTAGCAAGACAAATCCTTGACTTTGGCTGAACGAACATTACTCAAAACCCAAACGGGGGACGACCGATTGATTCAGTTAATTCCTGGAAAAGTACGTGTATCAGCACCATCTTTTAATGCAAAACAAGTCGCAAAATTGATCATTTGATAAAAATACAAATTGTATAAAAGTACTTTCTTAGTGATATTATCTTTTCTCGTAAAACAATGAAGCTTCTGGGCCAATGCCCCAAAATTTCGGGTCAAAAATCAGTTCAATTTCCAATCTTTTTATTGTCAAAGCGAGAAAAACTTTAAAAAATGGGGAGTGAGAAGTTGTTCTTAATGTTTCCTCCACATTCTTACCGCGCATGTCGTCGAGATGATGAGTGGCGTATAGGTGAGCCACGATAACGCGGACGATCAGGTGAACGTCTGTGGCGTCTGCTGGTTCTGATTGGCGAGCGTGAACGTTCACGACGGTGTTGTTTCAATTCCGATTCACGCGAACGAAGGGGTGAACTTTCGCGGCGATGTTGTTTAGTTTCTGAGCGATTAGGAGAGTTCTCACGGCAGCGCTGTATCATTCCTAATTTTTCTTCCATTCTTTGAACCAGTTTCTGCCTGTACTTTAATACCTCTGACTCAATTTCTGTTTGCGAAGTGTTTCCATCAGCTTCTAATTTGTCCTGTAGTTTCATTACTTTCATCTGATAAAAATATTTTGAAAAGTTTCTTTTTTTCCAATACAAACTTCGATTTCTCTAAGCAGTTGTCTCCTTTCTTCATCATTGGAAGTAGACGTTACATTACGATTTTTGCTTTCTTTAGGTTCTGGTGATGGAGACAACTTGGATAGCCTGCAACGTTTTCTGTCTATTCGGTCATCATTATTGCCATTTTCTGATTCAAATGCCTTCAATTTTGAGGAATTGTTTTTGTCGCCCCTAATAGCACTTTGTTGTTTTTCCCATCGACTGATTTCAATTGATTCCCATTTGGATGGAGCGGGTTGTAAATCTCCAAATTTTTGATCGGCTGGTTCTAACTGTAAAACATAAAATCATCAAGCCAATATCAAATCAAAAAACGAAATTACAAACCGCGCTCCACGATCCAGTTGTAAAACGATTGCTATCATTTCCTTCATCATTAACAATTGGAATTCCATCCAGACCACCATCTGATCCACCATCATCAGGCATTGGCATACCATCAATGTCATCATCACCTTCCTGAATTGGCAATCCATCAATATCTTCATCCTCTTCTTGTGGTATAGGCTCTCCATCAATTGAAGAATCAACTTCACCATCAGTCTGTAAAGTGAAGATTTTAGATTTTTGAGGTAGAATGGGAAAAAACCTTTAAAAGCCCTAAGAAAACATTTTGCCATTTGATTAGATCCTGTGTTGGATAAACAGCATGGTCCTCCCAATTTCGAAAACAAAGCATGACTCGTTGTCGAAACTTGAATATTTTTAATATTTATTTAAAAATATTTTAAAAAAACCTGTTCAGCTTTCAACCGACTTTCAATTGAATCAAGTGTTTCATTGAGTTCTGAGAAAATCTTTAACAAATAATCACTAAAATGTTGCCGATAATAAAATGCATCTTTCACGCGGACCGCACAATTTGCTAAAATATCCGATACTAGGTAAATTCGAGCAATCTAAAATATTTTTATATTATTATTTCTATTTCTATATTCATAAAAAAATATGATGTTCAGAAAAAAATTAATGAACTCCATTCCTACTAGTGAAATTTTTTTTATTAAACCACCTTCTTGTGAAGCGGCGTCTCTTTTATGCACAATGATTCAAAAATGCATTGTGTAATTTCCTTTGAACACTCTGCATGGTCCAAACACCAAACCATTGCATCACCGATGGCAATCTAGAATATTAAAATAAAATTTAATCAAAATAAATTTTCGGGCACGTGTAAAGATTGAAGCGCTAATTCTGCGGACTTTCCAAAAAGTATCAAAATGGTCAGAAAGGATTAAATACATTGCAGACTTTTTTCCTTTCCTTTGACAAATAATATTGAGATATAAAATTTAAAAAATGGACTTCATTTTTCCACTCTTATCTTACCTTTTCATTCTTACGAGTTTCTGTTTTAGCAGTTGATTTAACGGATTTTAATTTTTATCACTATTTTTTTAATTTTGTTTAAATTAGGGAGTGGCTTCCCTTACAGCCAGGTGATAGCTGATCACCATCACACAATTTATTTTAAACATTTTACACAATATTTTTTTACGTTTACAAACCTATCTTGTTTGTATATTTCTTTCGCATTTAATTACCACGATCACATGTTCCTTTTTGTGAAATTTCGAAAATTGAAAGTTATAAAAAATAGAATAAAAATTAATCCTTTTTTCATTGATTGACTGTCAAAGGGCAAATGAGGGAAATTGGGGATAAAAAAAGACCGCAAAATCTTTACAAGTGCCAATTGTCGATTTATGTTAAAATAATTAAATAAAATATAATTTTATTAAACCTTTTCTGGCGTCAAATTTCTAAGAATATTCTCTAGTTCTTCTCGTGCTTGATCATTCAACACACCTTTGAGTCGTTTACGTTGCTCCTCTTTCTCAGCAATATTTTTTAAAGCTCTTTTCCTTCGTTCTACACGTTCTTTATTTTCATCAGTTTCTTCTTTTTCTTCTATTTTCTTTTCTGTTGATAATGATCGTTTACGTAAATTAATTTGTTTTTTGTCATTAGAACGACGTCTTTTTGGTACATAAGCAGTATCATAAAGTTGTGGAGGCATTCCTAATTCAAATAAAGCATGTGGTGGTGGTTGCCACCAACTTCCACCTTCAAACATTTTAAATTTATCGAGACGCCACTTAATTCGATCATCTCCTTGTAGAATCGAGTAGAGACGCCAGCGATAGTAGACATGAGTTGGGTGGTGATTGTCGAAGAGAAAACAAAAAAAAATTGTTTTTATTAATAAATTTGAAGTTATTTAGAAAAGGAAGTAATATTAATTATCAAGGCCCCAATAGAAAATTTACAAAAAAAAACTTTTGACGGAGGGTTCCACAACAACCCATTCCAAAATACATTTTAATAACAAATTTAAAAAGAAAAATCTCTTACCGATACATAGGGTTTTGACGTTCTTTAGCCATTAAAATCGCTTCAAACAAAGGGCCAGAGCGAATAAGGAATTCCACTACTCGATGAATTAATTGCAATAGCGGTCTAAATTTGAGGAAATAAATTCTAAATTTTCTTTTATTTTTTTAATATTTATTAATGTTAATTGCAAATTGTTGTTTATTTGGTTTTCTTCCAGTTGCACAGAAGTCAAATAATTAGAATACCTTTCTGTGGGGACGACGACCCGAACAGTCGAGTTTTCTATCATCTATAGTTAGAAGAACGTGAACAAGTAATATTTTTTGCAAATTATCCAATAAAAAATTAGATTTTTTAAAAGACATTTTTATAGTTTTTATAATTTTTGAACCAATAAAATAATATTGTTTAAAAGCCATCATTTAATAATCCTAAAAAAACCTTTTTGTAGTCTTTGCACATTTCCACATCATTAATATCGAGAGGTGAATTCAACTTCGGCAAATCATGATATTTTTTGAGAAAAATACGCAATTCCTCGGTTTGGGGTTTCGCGTTGAAAGGTAGACCGGATGGTGGATCAGGCATAGCCAATTCTCGAAGAGTCGGAGGAACGTAGAAAGGCTTAAAGAAAATATAAAATATTTTTATATTTGAAAAACAAACTAATGGTGGCATTGCAACAGGCCTAGCCCATGAAACGCGAAGTTCACAACCTCGATAAACTTCACCATGCATAGCATAAATAGATCGTTCAGCATCCATTCGGCACTATTAAAAATTTTTTTAAAGCAAAAAACAAGATGAAACCATAAAAGCAACAAATCCACTTAATGTTGTCCTATGACGCTCTTCTTCGGGCTTAGGGAACAGAATTTTCGCTGAAGCAAGAGGACCAAATGAGCCAAATGTTTCAAATATATCCTCAAGTTTACACTAAAAATAATAAAACTAACAAGGGGAGCGTTGGGAGGTGACCGAGCTAAAAACGGTCGAGACCGGGCTCATTCGAAAGAGAATGTGCCCTTTCTAGCAAGGACTTTTTGCCGTTTTTGCCCGTTTTTTGATTCGGCCAAGATATGGCCCTCCATAGTTTCAAATTTGGCACTTTTTTCCCTTTTTGCATAAAAGCAATTTTATTATGATTTATTTCAGGAACAGTTGTGGGGTAGCAATGCTGACTATACTATTTTTTCATGGAGGTTCGATTCCTCTCGGCGGAAATTATTTTCCCCTTGACTTATTTATCAACTATTTTCATTTCTGAATTTTTAACTTTTTTTTTTAATTTTTAAAAT